>JAQFZQ010000364.1:0-35800 GCA_034696005.1 Glomeris marginata | reverse complement strand
TAATTGTATTCATTATTTCTACTGTCCGAATATCATGGGGTGTTACAAAACCGTGTCATATCTCCTTTAAATGATAACGGCCAGATTTGAATTTGAAGGGGAGGAGTTTTATCGATATTTATCGATAAGTGCTTGCTGCTGTTCTGGTTTGGGGCGGGGTTTGTTTTATTTACGCGTTGGTGGACCTGCTGACGAGGCTATATTAGTATGTGGATGCTAACGCTGGACCTGCTCAGCGAGGCTACATCTGCTGTAATATGAGGTTATGTGAAAAGCAATCGGCACCGGATTATGACGTATGCTATTCTCTAAACAGGGTGCAATCTGGTTGTCCCCTCATTGCAAGGCCTCATTGGTTGTCCCTGGTAGAAGATTCCGCAAACCTTGTTCGATCAATTTTTAATTGTTGCTTATCGTTTATTATGCATGTGTTCATGCGTATTTATATTACGATTTCAAGATTTTAATAATAATTATCCGCCGAACTAATGGTTTTTTTTTCTACTGTGAGGAATGTTGCAAAGATTTCTGCAACATCGCCGCGGATGTTGCCAGGAATCAAGATGGCGGATTTAGATGTGGAGTTGTGTATTTCGCTTAGATAAATGCAGGATTAAGGACGTTTTTGACGGATTTAAAGCCCTGCTTCGAATAATTTCTCAATCACATTACACCAGAGTATGTTTTTGCCATTTTCCATTATTAGAAGCTTTAATCTGATTTAGATTTCTGTGTTTCTTTCCCTTGAAATGCAATAGAGAATGGATGCCACTGAGATTAGACAGACGTCAGCAAACACGTTTTCCGATTTGAGGTGTCATAATGTCGAAGGAGATCATTCACTTCACATCCGAACTCAAAATAACAACCTTTCTTCAAGTCGGGTAACAATATTTAATTTAATGTGACTTATTTCACTATTTTGTTTCACCTTGGACTAAATAGTCCAAGGTTTCAGTCTTGCATATTTTTTACCTGTAAAATTCTGTATAATTCTCTGCAAACATCTTCATAATCTTACATACGAATGCCTTACAGAAGTATAAATTCATAATTTCATATATTTTGTATCATTTAAGGTGTTCGCTGATGTGTGCGCAACGGTGGCCGATCACGTAATCAACACAATCCCTTGCAGTATGAGTGTCTTTTTCGAAAGGCAACAAATTCCTATCAGCATCCAGATGGAAGAAAAGGAAAACAATGTCTGCTGTGTCCTTCACGGGGACATGGTTCAGCTCGCCGCGGCTGAAAGATGCCTTCAGAAGCACCTCGGCTTCAACTGCCCGCCAGACACTTGCGACAAGAGTGTCCTTTGCGAGTTGATCACCTCTGACAAACCTTACTCCATTGCCCTGGACAGACCTAGAAGAAGACTCACCACCAGACTTACATCTTTGAACAACACCAAAATTTCCTCCGGTCCCGCTGTCCGAATCAAGGAAAAGTACAACAAAGCTAAACGTAAGACGGCAAGAGCCAAAACACTGATTCTAATGTCCAAAAGGCCTGGAAAGAATGTGGTAAACCCTCAGGTAATTGCCACAAATGAAAATGAAACTTGTATTGGATGACTGAAAAGAATTGGTGGCTTTTTGGGTCAGTTGAACGAGACGGAAAGCGGCAAGGAGAATGTGGACCGTAACGATTCCCAGCATCAGCAAGTAGACCTCTTGGACAACTTAGATCCTCCTCACATATTCAGTGATGGCGAAGAGCAGTTGGAAGATGGTGAGGTGGAGTCGTTGGACATGTGTGCCATGTTGATGAATGGTTTACGTGAACCTTTCGGTCCGCAGAAGCTTCCGAAGAAGATTCTTCGCCGAAGAAGCAGAAGAAGAACTACGAAGAGTTGACACCGTTCAAGTTCTTCTGCGAAATATGTTCGTATAAGACGAAGAGGGAAAGCCACTTCCAGAAGCATCTTGCCATCCATTCGAAGGTAAAACAGATGATGGTCTTCATATTGATTACGGATAAGATCCACAGAAGATATTTTGCAAGTTTTTTGCTTACAAGATATTGCAGTGCAACATAGAAAACATTGCGTGAAATAGTTATCTTCGCAATAAGAGAACGTAAGCAAGCAACCGTATAAAATGGCTCAGCCATCTTGTGTGATGGTCACATATCCTAACAATGCAACAGACACCTAGAGTAAGCTAATGAGTAGCGTGGGTGACGAACAATTCAAGAACTTAGGTTCAGTAAAACTTGGTTAATACGAACTCCGCCAGGTTGAAAAATTTGGTTCGTATTATCCAAGGTTTTATCCGTTTAACATGAGGTTGTATTACATGTTGCCCGGGACTTTTAAATTAGTTTGTAATAACCGAGGGTTCGTATTAAAAGGGTTCGTATTAACGAGGTTTCGAAGTTCGTAAGAGGGGATGCTGACGGAAAAATTTCGACTTTCGCAACTTTATTGCGGGACGAATAATCTCACGCAAGTTTTTCAATAGGATACCCATTACAAAGTTGCACTGAAAAATTTTGTAAGCAAGAATCTTGCAAACTCGTTTTAAGTGAGTATTCAAACAACCTGATTGTGTACTGGGTTATTATAGGTGAATACACTCTACAAATGCAACAAGTGCCCTTTCACCTCCATCCGCTTGACCCATCTACGGCGGCACGAGATGTCACACAGTCAGACCATGTTCTCTTGCAAGCAATGTTCGTACAAAACAGACGAACAGAAGCTACTCATGCGGCATGTGAAGCTGAAACACGAAAGGGCCGAAGTGAGCAAAAGTCACCCGTGTGCTGCCGAAGACTTGCAATGCCAGGAATGTCCTTACAAGACAACTAGGCAGTCGCGATTCCAAAGGCATCTTAGAGTACATGAAAGTGGTGGCCGTGGCATCGTAAGAATCTACCAATGCGATCAGTGTGTCTATAAGACTAATCGCAAGGAACATTACATTCGGCACGTAAACAATGTGCATATCAATAAGAGACCGTTCTTATGTGACTTCTGTGGAAAAGCCTTCAAGAGGCCAGATGCGCTGAAACAGCACAGGGTCACGCACAATAATACGGAAAGCCGGGAGAACACCTTCAGGTGCAGCGTATGCCAAAAGGGTTGCAGGTCTCAGGTGAGCATCAAAGGTGAAATTATCACGAAACATAACAAAACCAACTTACACGAGGCGGTTTTGTCGATTGGCAAGCATCTGGTTTGTAAGACATTGCAGTGCAGCATTTTAATAAGCAATCTTTAGGAAACGTATGTTATAGCTCTTTCTGCAATGAAGCTGCAAAAGTCAAGTTCATTCAAATTCTCATTTATGCAATTCCTACATTGGAATAATTAAAACTTCACTATGCAGTTTGGCTCATGCTTAATACAATGAAACCTGTCTATGGTGGAATCTTAAGAAACTGGAAAAACTTTCCATCGTAGACTGATTTTTCCTGCTTAGAGAGATTTTTAAATATAAATCAGGCTGTCAATAGTCCAATAAAGACATTTTCCATCATACAGTTTCAACTATGGACAGGTTTCACAGTATCATTATTTTGACAAAGTAAATGAGATTATTCAAAAATAAAATAATTGTTCTGGATTAATTTTTAATAGTGATGAAAATATTAAACAAAATCAATGAAAAATGTGAAACTAGTCTTTCTTGCTAAGGCGTTGTAGTTTGGCATTCTGTGATATTGGTGTCCTTTGAAGAAAGTCGTCGGCCAATAGGGGGCAAGAAAACACTTCATTGCTTTAGTGAGAAAGGGCATATTAATGATACAAAGCACAAACCAAACTACATAATCCAATATTAGTTTAGAACTCCATTTGGATGAGGAATGTTTAAGATTTTTATACAGTAAGTGAGAATCTCAATGTATATGACTTTTGCCACTTAATTTTGAAGGAGTTATTGAACACGAGTTTTCCTATAGGTGGGAAATTAGAATGTTGCACTGCGGTATCTTGCAAGGGAGACACCTACAAATTTTTGCGCAACTTCATTGCATAGCCAAGGTGTTTTGCATCACTGTCATAGCCAGTACATGGTATATATTGCATGCAGTGGCACTGTTTGCAACAATGTTGCAGAAGCTTACCACTTGCATACAACTTGATATAACATTTCACAGGCTCATTTGAATGAACACCAAGCTGTGCATTCCAACGTAAGGTCATTCCTTTGCGAGATGTGCGGCGCATCTTTTAAAACCAGATCAGTCCAACGAAAGCACATGCTCACCATCCACAAGAACCCTCGGTCATACGCATGCGAACACTGCTCCAAGAGGTTCAACACGAACTACGCTCTCCGAAGGCACCTCCGGCTTCACGCATCAGGTGCCTCTATGACCGAAGACACCGAAGAAATTGTCCACCAGGAAGGTGACATGATAGTAACTATGACCGTTAACCGTGGAGCCCATGACCAGCAGCAGGAGCTTCCGGGCAATTCAGTAAACGATGGCAGGGGACCTAGTACTATCATCAACCATGTCCTTACAACTACCGGGACCATTCCTATCTCCATCCACCGGTTAACGCCGATGAATCCTGATGCTTCCGTGACCACGGTGCAAATTGATGGTGACCGTGTACTTGGAAATTCAATGTCCCAGGAGACAACCACTACTCTTATTCCACTTCAAGATGCCCTGGAACATGTAGCCGGTGAGGTGACGCAACAAGTTCCGCAGACTTTCGTCGCTTCGGAAGCAACGACAGCGTTGCTGTACCTGACAACTAATTTCACAATGTGATTTCTTAAGTTTATACTCGTGATATCACACACTGAATCATGGTCCCAGCATGTAATTATTCCCTAATGGTTGACATAATTTAAGGTGGCAAAATGCAAACTTAGGAAAAATCATATTGGCCCACTTTTGCAAGTTTCTTGCTTGAACAATATTGCAGTGCAATTTTCCATTTGATTTTCTATAGGAAACATTGCGTGCAATAATTTGTCTCGCAATAAAGTTGCAAAAGTTGTATTAAATTGATTTTTGTCATGGATAATTGCAATGAATGCAACTTTATTGCGATTCAAAATTTTGCATGCAAGTTTTCCTATATGTTGCCTACGGAAAAGTTGCACTGCAATATCTTGCATGCAAGAAAATGTCATAATTGACCGAAACCTTTCGCGATGCTAATTCTTTTAACTTTCCTGTTCAAGTTAAATCTTTTAGTCTGTGTTTTAGTTATTTCTGATATGTTTAATGCATTTTGAATATTTGGGTTGTGGTTTCAAAAAATTTTTAAAGGCCATTACCATGAAAAGAGCTTTTGTGCTTTATCGTTTCGCATTCCCAGACATTTTTCGCAAATCAAATATGACAAATGGCTCTGTTTCTCTGCAGTTGGTAGGGTTGTACCCTTCAGTGTAATCCAGATTATTTATAACATAACCGCCCATTTTTCATCTCCTACACGCACCTACACCCAGGTGAATAAGTTGTGCTTCAAATTGTACTTAACGTAAATAATATTTGTGGAAAAAGTGATGTTTCTGTTAAAATGAATAAAGTGCAGTGAACATTTTATTTTATGTTGGAAATATCCTTCATAATCTTATTGTACTGTAGGCTTTGCACTCCTTGGTTTGCAGATGGTTTGCAGATTACCTTCGAGTGGTTCTTGCACAAATGGGCGTGTTAGCATTGGTTTTTTGCCCATGTCCTAAAGTTGCTTTTGAGATGGGACAAGTTTGAAAACTGGACTCATAAATAAGAGTGTGCAAATGACCGTAGTTGCTTCTCCCCTCCTTTTTTCAGGGGCATAAAGTAAAGCCAGTTTGCCATTGACTGTGTATGCATCTTGCAACAGCCATTTTCAAGCCGACTACCAAAGTTTATTGAGCATTTGGCAGTTGTGGTCCTTTCAGCATTTATGCCTCCACCACCATGTGGAGTCATGTACATGTTGCAAGTTTGTTCACTCGGCCTTCTTTTAGAAAACATAAAAGACTTTACCCCTTTGATGCTTCTTGGTAGTATATCTATGTACCAGCATTTAAATGCGAAGTGCGAGGTTATAAACATCTAACTTTTATTGCGGAAACTTGAATTTCCATCGTTTTATATTTATTACCTACATGGAAACTAATGTACACATTGCTGAACAACATTGAATACTGATTGGCAACATGACTGACTTATTTTAAATGCTGTCTTTGATGGGTTTTTTATGTATAACATGGTTATGGAAGTTGTATGTTCATCGCGAGGCATTTTGCCCCGTTGCATGATTCAACTTTTCTGAATTTATAACTCCAGTTTGACAAATGTTAGGAAAGCATACTAGGTGGGAATTTGTAGCTAATAAGTTGGTGCTTAAACATATATTAAGGATTAGGGCAGATATACTTTTCTTTAAAAATGTTAGGGTCATAATGGTGATGCAAAAAGTAACTTTTATACGCGCGGTAAAATTTTTACAGTTTAAACAATGGAAATACTTGAGTGCTGTTAATAATTTAGTGAAAACTACTTGTGCTTTGTTTGATAACAAAGGAAATTAGGGACGTTAGTGTAGATTGCTGGGATTAGGTGCAGGATAAGTATAAGGACCGGAAGCACCCTAGATGCGAAATACCTTTTATCTTTATACTGTGTCTGCTGTGTCACGTTTTTGAATAGTGCTGAAAGTTATTTGTCTGGAAAAGGTACATGAGGATGTGGAAAACTAGAGAGGATGTGGCACGTGGATGTCCTAGATTCAACTATAGGGGCCTAATGTAGATCATATCTCCTGGAATGAGTAGTAGCACGGATCATCTGGTGAGAAGTCTATTTGAGCAAGATGTCATACACAACTGGTCATTGATGTGATTAGTTCATTGCAGTTAGTGATGTGTTCAGCTCATTGTGAACAGTCAGTGATGTGCTTGGGTCAATACAGTCAGTTATGTACTCAGATCACTGCCAACAGTCAGTGATGTGTTCAGGACATTCAAAACAATCAGTAGTATGATCAGCTCATTGTGAACAGTCAGTAATGTGCTTGGTTCATTGCAAACTGTCAGTGATGTACTCGGCTCATTGCAAATAGTCAGTGATGTACTCAGCTCATTGCCTGTAGTGATCTGCTGATATAAGTGCATTTTACTCAGCTGATTTAAAATTCAGTGATGTGCCCAGCTGATTGCAAACTCAGTGATGTACCCAGCTGATTGCAAACTCAGTGATGTGCCCACCTCATTGCAAACTCAGTGATGTGCCCAGCTGATTGCAAACTCAGTGATGTGCCATCTTATTGCAATCTCAGTGATGTGCCCAGCTGATTGCAAACTCAGTGATGTGCCCAGCTCATTGCAAACTCAGTGAAATGCCCAGCTGATTGAAAACTCAGTGATGTACCCAGCTGATTGCAAACTCAGTGATGTGCCCATCTCATTGCAAACTCAGTGATGTGCCCAGCTGATTGCAAACTCAGTGATGTGCCCATCTCATTGCAAACTCAGTGATGTGCCCATCTCATTGCAAACTCAGTGATGTGCCCAGCTAATTGCAAACTCAGTGATGTGCCATCTCATTGCAAACTCAGTGATGTGCCCAGCTGATTGCAATCTCGGTGATGTGCTCATCTGATTGCAATCTCAGTGATGTGCCCAGCTGATTGCAAATTCAGTGATGTGCCTTGCTGATTGCAAATTCAGTGATGTGCCTTGCTGATTGCAAACTCAGTAATGTGCCCAGCTCATTGCAAACTCAGTGATGTGCCCAGCTCATTGCAAACTCAGTGATGTGCCCAGCTCATTGCGAACTCAGTGATGTGCTCAGCTGATTGCTAACTCAGTGATGTGCTCGGCTCATTGCAAACAGTGGCATGCTTAACTCATCGCGGTCAGTGATGTGCTCGTAGGACCGCAGTCACAATTTGTTTAGTTACCTTAGGTGTTTACCAGTGATCAGTGATGTGCTGTACGAGTAATAACAGTGCAAAAAATCTATAGTCATATGCTACTTTCTTTTGAATTTTGAACAAGGAAGGTAACAGATGCTCTAAATTGTGTGCCAAGGTTAAGGAAGCGTTTTTATGCAATGTCTGCATGTGAACATTCTGCATTTCCGCCAGTTATGTGCAATGCCAACCATGACGTCATATTATCCGGGTTGGGCACCATATGGTCTCTATCTATATACAGGTCGAGTTTGACTCGTTTTTCCCCCAGTTTTTTATTTTACCTTCTCAAATCGCACCTGTCGCTGGGCCAACCCAACTTCACTGCGATTGGCCTATCGAGAAGCTGTCTCTAACCACCAATCACAGGCCTTCAAATGAAGGTAAGGGTTACTGAGGACCATGGTTACCAAACTTCTTGTCATCCCATCATCCCCATTTCCTTTTTTGTTATTACTCTCACAGGTTTCATGTTACATTGTAATATTTGTTACAGAATAAATGTGACATTATGTATGTGACGACTTTATGCTGATAGGGGGCGCTTATTCGAGGCATATCTGTTGCCAAGTACGTATAATAATCATTGACAGAGCATGTGTATTTCTACAGCTGTGTGGTTAAAAAATGGCAAAAGACTGAATTGGTGAAGGATGAGGTCAAGGCTATGTCCCTTTCTGGGTGTCCCCCTTCAATTCCCCCCTAATGTCCCCCTCTGCCGCCCCCCCCCCCTCCAGCAGAACGCTGGAAAAAGAAACTCTTCTAGGACCACAGGGCTGAAAGTTATGAATTTTCAATGACGTCACTCATAGGCTTGAAATCATTAAAAAGAACAGAGAGGAATAAAGTGCTTTTTGGGATGGAAAAAAAAGAAAAGAGAGAATAATGATTTATTTGGCTTCAAGGGTCCATCCAAGAGTGTGTACCCTCTTTGATCTGGAGCGAAGAAGTCACATCTGGTGGCAGTCCTCAAACTTGAAAAACCCTTGTAGGACTCCTGAAGAATATCCATGTTAAATTTAGACATTTGTGCACTAAAGAGGTCAATGAACAGAATTGCAGTTCAGATGAATTAAAATCAATTATTTCAAACCCCAGAATACAGTTGGGCATGCTTTAGGGAAGTACACATGACTTAGTAATGTTCACGTGCTGCAGTAAGGTAATTTGCATGCCTTAGTAAGGTATGTGTGATTCAGCAAAGTATATGCATGCCTTAGTAATGTTTGCATGCCTTAGCAATGTACACGTGCCTTAGTAATGTACGTATGCCATAGTAATGTGTGTGTGCCTTATTATTTTTTCCGTGCCTTAGCAATGTACACGTGTCTTAGTAATGTATGTGTTGCGGCTGAAGTGAGCAATCGGCGATTGCCCACTTCACCCGTAACATATGCATGCCTTAGTAATGTATGCATGCCTTTATATATGCATGCCTTAGTACGGTACGTATGCCTTAGGAATGTATGTGCGATTGAGCAAGTATATGCATGCCTTATTAATGCTTGCATGCCTTAGCAATGTACACGTGCCTTAGTAATGTATGTATGCCATAGTAATGTGTGTGTACCTTATTATTTTTTCCGTGCCTTAGCAAGGTACATGTGCCTTAGTACTGTACGTATGCCTTAGGAATGTATGTGTGATTGAGCAAAGTATATGCATGCCTTAGTAATGTTTGCATGCCTTAGCAATGTACACGTGCCTTTGTAATGTACACATGCCTTAGTAATGTACATATGCCTTAGTAATGTACGCGTGCCTTTGTAATCTACATATGCCTTAGTAATGTATGCATGCCTTAGTAATGTTTGCATGCCTTAATAATGTGTGCATGCCTTAGTAACGTTCAAATGCCTTAATATATGCATGCCTAAATAATGTATGCATGCCTTAGTAATGTACGTATGCCATAGTAATGTATGTGTGACTCAACAAAGTATATGCATGCCTTAGTAATGTGCACATGCCTTAATAGTATATGCATGCCTTAGTAATGGACGCATGCCGTAATATATGCATGTGTTAACTAATTTTGCATGTCTTATTAAATTATTCTTGAGTACAGTATGCATGCCTTAGTATTGTACTCATGCTATAGTTATCTAGGTATGCATGCCTTAGTAATGTGATAATTATTTTTGCCAATCTTCTACAAACGTGTGCATATGTCCACTTCCTTACATTTAAATTGCACATGTCTTAATAATATCCGAATGTATGTGCTGTTAAATGTGACTAAATCCTTGTGACGAGTTGGTTTGTGACGAGTTGATCTGCCATCAGCAAAGCAGCAAATCCCACCAAGTCCACCCCTCATGTTCATGCCCACTCCATTTTCCCCCACTTATACGAAGTGTGACATTTTGCTACTTTAAGATCCATTCAAGATGATGATTTGAGGAAGTTGCCTTTTAAGTTTTTAATGGAAAAACGTTGTACTTTACTGTAAAATCCATGCATTGCTTATCAGGTGCATGTGTGGGGTGTGATGGCACCCAAATAGGACTACTTCGACAAGTCAAAGTCCCCGAGATCCAGTCCCATACTTAGTTTATTGGTTTAAGTTCAAGATGGCCGTCATTTTCTACTGTTTTTGCTGCATTTAATTGTAAAGCCTTAAGGCTAACGAACCTAGTTAGGGCCGTAGCTAAAACCAGCAGATTCCTTTCAGTTTAGTGCCCTGCATTTTTGAAACTTTTTCAAAGATGATTCCACTTGCCCCTCCCTTAAAATTTCCCCGCTTTTTCACTTTTCCCCATTGCCCCATTGCTATTTTCATGCCGCCATTTTTTCACCTTACCCTCTCATGTCCCTCCCGTGTGTGATGTTTTTTGGAAAAAATTTCTAGGGCCCCTGGGGGCGTTTGGTTTTTTACTGGTTCACATTCGCCTCGCACTGCTAAGTCCTGTTATAAGGGTTTCTCCTTTGACCCCTTAACTCTTAACCCCCGGGGATCAAGGTTAGAGGCTCTCCCAGGTATCCAGGGACTTATCGGTGAAATTTATAGATGAATGTTTGTAGTGGGGGGTGTGGGAGGGAGGGGCTTGCGTGATTCAGAATTTTTTCGCAGTTGGGACGTGTAACATCTATCTTATCTTGGGATATTTGCGTGAAACATTTGAAATGAATGGAAAATCAAGACATGGATTTTGTATCCACGCTTGTGCTGAGACATACATGGCTTAATCTTTGAAAAATAATGTCGACTTGGTACCTACCCATGTCGTCACGAAGCTGGTGGTCACGTGATCTTTTAATTTTTCGCATTCAGAGTAAATGTAATATGAAAATTAATAAATAAAAAATATAAATAATATATTTATATATTGGACATTGTAATAAAATACAAAAATATTGTGATAACATGAAATTAATGTAATAGTCTTGATCACGTGACCCGGAAGAGCGCAATGAATACATTATTTTAATGTTGCAGTTATTTTCATAATTTGTGTTATAATAATAATCTCTTCATTCATTCATAAAATAAATGGCATAAATTTTAATGGCATCTTATAAAATATATATTAATATCTTTTCAAACTTCAAAGCAACTTATTTCACTTCCTTGTTTGATTGGTTATCTTTACTAAAAAACATAAAATAAATACTTTTTTTTTGCTGATAAGTTTGTTATTCTCAATTTTGTTCTTTATCATTTAATTGAAGTTAGGAATTTACAAGATAGTTTGTCCAACTTTTTCATCTTATTTATCACTTTTCATTGAAAACGAAACATTTTTTCCGTTCATAAACTTATTTATTTATTGCGAGTTCAGTCGCAGTTAATAACCTCACGCTGTGTGAACTTCCATACTGTAATTGTCAAATGTATATACTGGTAGTAATAAGAGTAAAAGAAAAAAAATTAGGACGTGTGAATTCTAACACCCTGCAGGTTGCAATATAATTTTACTGCTTTTTATTTGTAATGCTATAGAAAAATGCCATTTCTCATTTCAGCTAAATTAGACCTAAAAAATTAAGTGGGCATTTCTATTTGCTTCAAAGAAACTATCATTTCATTGGGCAATTAAGTACTTTTCAATAGTATAATATACCTAAAAAGATTTTGGATAAGTGAAGAAAATCTGCCAAAAACCAAGTCGAAAGCCACCAATAATCCATGATTTCATTCAATATTACAAATTTTGCGGCTTTTGGCAACAGTTTATCGCATAAACTGTCGAAAGTGGTCAAAATCAGCTTATTGCTACTGATTATGGCAGATTATATAATCCACATAAACCATATAATCAGAGATATTGAACCGGGCTACTGTTAAGTAGTCTCGCGTTCATTGTTTAATTTTTTGTAGTGTTGTATTCATTAATATTTAAAGCTTACAATTAGTATAACAATATATATATTAAAGGTGAACTGACAAGGTTAAAATTGTTGACACCAATTGCAACCAGAATTTAATCATAAGCTCACACTAATTTTCTTAATTTTCGCTGAAATTGTGAGATTTTTTAATGCAGTATCTTTTTACAAAAAATGCACAACAGTTTTGCCAGCTGTAGGATGTGCTGTAGGATCCACATCCTGAATGTACCACTGAATATGGTGTATGGTGTGCCAAACTTGCCAGTAGCTTCATTATGTGCTTGCTGTGGAGCAAACAACACGGCGGCTCGCTTAAACACAAGTTACGGTGCAGCATAAGCCTCATTCGTGTGCATGCTCAGAAAATTCAAAAACCAAAATTTTTAGCTCATAACTTTCTTTTCACTACATATATTGAGAAACGGATTTCACCAATGACATTAGTGATATTAACTACATTTTATTGTGATATTAAAAGGTTGTATGCAAAACCTTGTCAGTTCACCTTTATATTCATTTTATCATATTATTTACTGTGTAATTTTATGATTATACATTATCTCATTAAAAATCTAGAAATTTTGAATTACTGTATAACTGCTAATTTTCAGTTATACAGTAAAAAACAAATGTATAGAGTGTTATTTTATATTACAGTATTACATTAGTAGTACAATGTCATACATTCATTTAATATATATTTTTATATATTTAAAAAAAATGTTAAAATTAGCGGAATATTTTGAACCACGAATGGTCAACATACACAGGTTTCCCTGTATTTGTTTAAGGAGTCAATACACACCTACAAAACCTGCTTTTCACCAGTACCCAACAGGATTCAAGTCCTTTCTTGTGCTTGATCAAACCATAGTAGGCCTACCTACCGCATGTTGGCTTCACGCGTTTACCCTATCGTGAAAGATTCACTCCACAAATGGCACATTAAGTACGATTTAATTCTCATACAGACCCTGCACTGTAATCATCATCATCATCATTATCATCATGAACATCATCATCATTATTATATAAAAGACGAACTACCGTGCGGTTCAAGTGACTCCGAACGCTTCGATTAAATCGTCACAAGCGCGAACACCGTTCGTTCGTTTCATACTTAATTTCATTGCACGCTCTAAACTATATAAACGTCATTACGTAGCGGGGATCTTAATTAAGCTAGCGTATGGACGACGGGTACAGAAAATTGAATTCACATTTCATTTAATGACCGATATTATCTGTCGAATCGGTCAATTTCAACAAACACGTGTTTCTTTGTTTTCTTGGCTTGGCCAATGGCAGTTGATTTTCGAACAACTCTCTCATATATACGATATATAGTGTACTGTGTGTAGAATTCTTAATTATCGATTGGAACGAGGAGCGAAGGTGCGTTTCTTTTCATGGGGCATGCATGAATGAAGCCTGGGAGTAAGGGCCTGCACGGATTCCCTTCTCTCAAAATGCCCATTGCGCATTATGGCCAAGGAAAAAACGAAACTGCTGTTTTGGAAAGGTGGTTGTGGGTCGAGGCTATTGTCCCTTTTGACCCCTCCCCTTCCTTTTTTTACCATCCCCTTCTCTTTTTCCTCATATCAAAGGACCCTGCATTATGTTTATGCATGCGCAATACGCATTCGCTTGCTCGATCCAAGAAAAATGGCCGGTCTTAAAATCGATACGCATCGATATTGTGGCTCGACATTTTTTTTGATTGAACTCCTAGATTAACTAATATATAATTCCAGGAGAGAAGTTGTGCAGAATTGTGCATAAAATTGTGCACAAAATTAGACTTGTGCCATGTCTTCGGCGGAAACATTTTCACGCATGCGGAAAGTATTCGGAACAATTACACGGAAAGTCTTCCTTTTATTTTTTTATGGAAAAATTAAGGTGTTATACTTTAGGATTAAAACACTTATTCTGCACAATTGGCACCAATTGTGCATAGTCTTGCATGCAATTCAGCGCAAGACGCAGATTTTTTGCACAATCCTGGACAGTTGTCGAGTAATTTGGGTACAGATTGTCTGAATCACAGTTTCATAGTGCTACTTGGTTAATCCTTTATGATTTCAATAGATTTTGTCTTAATTCTGCAATAGCAAACTATAGCAACTCTTATCAACTTCATTTACAGTGACTTGAATGGCTACACGACGCGAACCCAGAAAGAAAAGTTCCATATTCTAAAAAAATTAATCCAGTTTGAAATATGAATAATTGTCATGAATATTAATTTATATTTGACAGCTGAGAGGTTCACCTTTCACCTGCAAAAATGTTTTTGTTATACTTATTCCCAAAAATTTACAATAAAATCGAGAATAATTAATTTTTCGCATTGAAAAGCACATTTCTTTTCACAATAATTTTTTAAAATATCTATAAAATAACCATACAGTAAAATATTGTTGAACATAATTTTCTAACGTTAATTCAATAGTGTCGTATAAGTTTTCATGGTGTCTATTCGAATTAATTATTTTAAGTTATATTTGTAAAATGTGCAACCACGAAGATCGAAGGCAATGCTATTCGCTTTCTCCGCGAAAATCTTAAAATTTTCTTTGGAAATGCTGGATATTTCTGTGCAATTTTCAATGGGCACCTATAGGAAATGTTGCTTGTGATTTCTCTTTCTGCAATAAAATTGCAAAAGTTGTATTCCTTGGAATTTTTCATATGGCACAGAATTTTATCGCAAGAAGGGTTATCGATGATATTTCCTTGGGGTGACCTATTAAAATGTTGCACTGTGGGATTTTTTACAATGTGGATCTTTACTTTCTGGACAGCTCAATTTATACCCATGGCAGTGTTTGTTTTGTGTACATAATATATAGACTATTAAAGAAGCCGGTAATTCTCTATAACAGCCATTCAGCCGGATCAACTAAATAATTTGCGTCAAAGTTGCCACTGTCATTCTTCCACTTCTTCAATGGACTACGTGGTTCCCTTTGTTGCCATACACACTCCTTATTTCCAACATTGACTGTCAATAATTTCTATGACCACCTCTACTCCACATCTTACGTAAGCAATCGCAACGTAAGGTGCCCCTTTGGCCGCGTGAGACCCGTTCACCTTTTTTGTGCTTGTTTCTTCCTTCGTAAAAGATCAAGCCACTATAGGTGTAAATTTCCCCTCTTTTTTTCTGGCCCACCCCCTAGCCCCCAAACCTCTAACCTGAGGGCCAAGTGGTGCATGCCCCTGAGCTTCTTTGGAGGTTGCCGGTTCTCTCTCTCTTTCTCTCTCAGGTTGTCCTGTAGGGGTACAAAAGGTAAGACCCTGTAATTCATGGGTGACCCCTTAAAGAACCAACCGGAAGGTGCAAAAACCCCCCAGTGGGGGTTTTACAGTAGCCCAACACGTGATTATCATGATCATAGCCATTATGTGTCTATTGAATCCGTTAAGCGCAACCGCATTCATCTACGATCATATTGGGTAGATCTGTCTTGATGATTGTCTCGTCTTGATCGAAGTAGATCAGTGACATGGATGTTAGCTTGGTGGGAGCACAACACTGCTGGATGGTAGCGTAAGGGTTCCTGTTGCGGTACTGTTCGATTACGTGCGTGTGGAAGCTCACGAACGTATCCGGAGTTCTACCTCTCCTCGAACAGTCACCCATGCAGTAGTTGGCGTAGTACCCTTGCGGTGCAATGATCCAATCGTCCCATTGCAGGATCTTGAAGCTAACGTACAGTGACTTCTTACAACAATGGGTGGAACGACTGTCACACTCAAGTGCCCTCCTTCGCACTCTGTGGAATGGAATTGGTTCTGTTACTATGGCTAAGAATGGCCTTGCACCGGCAGATGCTGCTGCTGCTGCTGATGCTCCCCCTACTCCTCCTGATCTTGCTCCTGCTCCTATTCCTCCTGATGTTCCTCCTGGCCTTGCTCCAGGTCCTGCTCCTGATCTTGCTCCAGATCCTGGGGAAGAACCTCTATTCCTATTTCTACCTCCTCCCCCAGCACCGGGACGTCGCCGGTTTCCTGTTCTTGAGGATGAGGAAGAAGATGAGGAGGATGGAGTAGAGGGACTGGGTGGACCATTGAGGCTGAACACAGGTTCAACAAGAGTCCCGCAACCGGCACAATCGAGTAGCAAGGTGAAACGTTCTCCCAGAGGATCCCGGAACCACTTCTGCACTGATTCCTGCAGATCAAACTTCTTCCAGCCAATGTGCTTGACGGACATGCGGGAAGAGGTAACAAGTTCCAAACGGTAGTCAGCACTTGCGTTCGAAGAGGATGTTGGGTAGGAGGATGAAGCCGGAGGTGGTTGGAGAGCCCGGAACACGAACAAGGTGATCTTCCTCTCGTGGAATGTGTGCCGGAAGTGGCGGGCTGTCAGCGACCGGAAACGTAGTTGGACCCATAGCGTTGCGCCTTTCACTCGAAGGGTCTGTGGGTTGTCGTGGCGGTGTGAGAACTGCATCAATGTTTGGCCATTCACAGCACCACCTGCGGATCAGATAAAGAGTAGAGTTATATTAGTTGCGCATCAGATTGTATAACGAACCCATTAGCAACTGGGTTGTTAATAACGCTGGAAAGAAACATGTTTCAAAAACACTAGCGGGTTGTACCTGGGTACACCCTTACAACGTAGAATACGTGATCATGTATGCAAGGTCCTGATACCCTGGGATTTAGGTTTGTCTGAACTGTAGCTGAAATGACTCTAGATGAAGCGCCACTACAATTAAGATTGTGTCTACCACAAAAAGCAAGATGGCGGCCTCCAGCCAAGCAATCGCAGTCTCGGCGATCAGTCATCGAGGGGCCTCATGTGCTACTATGCCCTCAGCTCATGCTATTGGCTGTTTCTTAATGGGCGGGGTTTCATATTCCCAAACCTTCCAATCAAAATGAGCGCAGCAGTAGTAGCACGCGAAGCCACTTGGGGCACTGGATTCTGCATCCATGCCTTAGCCTTCTACTGCCTTGTATCATTGCAATACCATCAAGTGAGATGACGTCACTTCCGTTACAATGAAAATTTATTGGATGTATCTCTATACCAGATGAAACTAATTGGACTGTCCAGTTAAAAAGTACAGTTTTCGTACCGAAAGTTGATTTAAAGGTTATGTATGTTGGATCAGTTTTCGCCATCTGCTTCGCGTGCAGTGACCTTGCCAAGGGTACCTGCTGTTTGAAGGACACCTTGGGAAGGGTTAAGGGCTTTTGTGACCTGGTGACTCTGGTGCTGTAGGACATGTCAAGTGACCCACACCTTCTTGTAGATCACAAATACCTACTGACACTGGACTAAGTTGGAGGAAAAAAGGAAAGGAGGTTAAAGGTCTTGGGAACGTCTTTGCCCCATAATGGGCAACGCCCTGCCAAGCTCATGGGTAAAAAATGTAGCACTGCAACAAGAAGAGGGTAACGGCCGTCTGAAGGTCTTTCTAAACTTGCAGCAAGAACCCTTTCTTTTGAGCCACAGCAGACGGCCATTTTTCAAAAACCTTTTCGACAACCGATGATGTCATTTTGCCTCTTACCCCTTACTACTCTCCCCCAACGACCCTAAGGTCGTCAGCACACCCTCACCTTCACCTTCGTAGACTAACCTACTCAGGCCTGAACCTACTGCACTGAGATGAATAGGTCTCAAAGGGCCTTTAGGTCCATACAACATTTAGAGGGTTGACATGCATCTTATAAGCAAAAAGCACAGGAGCAAAGGGCCATTTTTACTATTGTCAATGTACACACCGGAATATGTAACTAATAATGATGCAGTTAAACCTGTCAGTGGTGGAATACTTGTATAGTGGGCTTGTTTATTGTGGAAACCTGTTCATGGTGGAAAATCCAAATTATTTTGACTATTATTTTTAACTATTTGCATAAAAACTTGTCTATGATGGAATCTATCGGTTGTATAAACAAGTGTGTAGTGGGATCTGTATGGTGGAAACCTGTCTATGGTGGAAAATTGTAATTATTTTGAACAAGGACAGTGTGAAACATCAAAATCTTTAATTGCTTGAAAACTTGTCCGCGGTGGAATCTATTTTATAAACCTATATATGGTGGAATCTGTTTATGGTGGGAACCTGTATGTGGTGGAATCTGTTTATGGTGGAAACCTGTATATGATGGAAAATTGTAATTATTTTGAACAAGGACAGCGTGGAACATCAAAAACTTCCATTGCTTAAAAACTTGTCGGTGGTGGAATCTATTTTATAAACCTATTCATGGTGGAATCTGTTTATTGTGGAAACCTGTTTGTGGTGGAAACCTGTATGTTGTGGAAAACTCAATGTATATTAACCAATAACAGCATGAAACATATTTAACAAAAATTATTTGCTTAAAAGCTTGTCTATGGTGGAATCTATGTTATATTCACCAGTCTATGGTGGAATCTGTTTATGGTGGAAAACCTGCCTATAGTGGAAACCTGTCTATGGTGGAATATTATAATTTTTTGACCAATGACATCATGAGTCATTAAATACACTTTCATTGTTTGAAAACAAGTGAATGGTGGAATCTGTCTAGTTTATAAACCTGTCTATGGTGGAATCTGTTTATGGTGGAAACCTGTCTATGTTGGAAACCTGTCTATGGTGGAATCTGTCAGTGGTGGAAACCTGATTATGGTGGAAACAAAATACACTTACTCTAAAACAAGCTGTCATTATTTTCTTAATTTACATTTCTTACTATTTTAAACAAATTCTACTTTGCTCTGTTCACTAAATCCTGAATTTCAATCAGAACAAAGTGTTCCTATTTGTGTGTCAGTGGAACATCTGCCAACAAGGGCCACAAGTTTAGCAACAGTATAAATCTTTGATTAGATATAGAAAGGGGCAGCAACAAAAAAATGAGAGATGAATGGGCCACACTGGTGTGGGTATTTGCTTAAAATCACCATCAAGTTGAGGGTGTGGCCCGTTGGTTTGGCAAGAGGAGGGGTTGGGGGTATAAAAGAACAAATAACCGCCGTGTTGCCATGGCTAGGAAAGTAGTACAAGGGCCTGGTAGTTGGTAGAAGAAGTAAAAAGTCGCCGACTCATGGCCAAAACGCATCGGTTTGGTTTTTTGGATTGCCATACTCCGCAGTGTTCTGAATGTCAAGTGTGAGTGCGAGGGTGGGGGTGTGTGCATAGATGTGGCCACTAGGGTAAATATGGGGTGGGAACTGGGTGGAATTAGGAAACTCCAACCGACCTAAATACTGGAAATATTTTTTTTTTGTGGAGTGGGGGGGGGGGGGTCCAAACAACTAAACAAAACAAAAAAATGTGTTCATAAATTTCTGGTGCAGTTTTCAACGTTAATAACTCTCAAAGTAAATGTGCTAGAATCCCAATCTAAATACCGTATTAAAGCTGAGTTCTGGAAGTTTAATCCTACAAAGTTTCATTTTTTAAAACCTTGAACTTAACCATGCTTAACGTATGTCTTACATGTTTGGACCTTGTTTAAAAGTCCGTTTTACATTTATTAATAGAAAAATAAACTGTTGGTATCTATTTCGAACTATTGTCAGTTTGAAATTGAGCGTTAAAAATTGGAACAGTGTCATTATGAAACTTGCACAACTCAGCTTTAATATTCCGTTTATGGTTTAATTCCATCACGTGTACAACCAAAGTTATTCAAGTTTAAATTTGCACTAGGGATTTATGTTTCTTTACCTGTAAGTAGTTTTTCTTTCTTTCTTCCTTTTTTTTATTTTTTATTTATCCCCCCCCCCCCCCCAGGGGTGCTTGAAAAAATCTCAAAAAAGAAAGTCAAAGAAATGGTTTAGAGAAGAAAGAAAGGAGGACCTAAACAACAGTTCTCAAGAATTGGCTGACCTCGTTCCAGGAGTACCGTTATTCAAACTTGTAATTTTTGGGGGGAGAAATTCTGTTGGTTTTTTCCTATTTATTCTTTATACTATTGTCATGAAAATAGTTTGAACGTAGGTCAGAGGCCATATCCAAACTTTATTGCTGCCAATAAATGGAACAGAGCTTCATTAGCAACGTCATTGGTCCTTTTTTTGAACACTGACTAAAAAAAACTAGTTTTTTCTGCTCATTTCAGCAAATTGCTTTCATGAAATTCAAGTTAACCATGTTGTAAAAAGCAAATGTTTCAATATGGGAAAAAGTATTATATGGAAACTGAAATAAAAACTATGTAGGGTTATGCAGAATATATTGCAGAAATAGATTTGCAGTAAATGGAAACATTTATTATTGTGCAGAAACTTGCTTTTATTATTTTATATAAAATTGTGCAGAATATGTTTGCAGATAGATTTTCAGTAAATGGAACAATGTGCAGAAAGTTTCTGGGAATATTTATGCAGGATTGTGCATAATATTTGCAGAAAGTTTAACTCGCATTTGTTCACAATTGTGCAAAATACAATGCGGAATATTTGGTATTCAAGTGCATTGTGCAGAAAATATAGCATTTTATGCAGAATTATGTTTACAATATTGTACAATGCAGAAAATAATATGCACAAAGTTACATAGTGCAGAAAGTAATATGCACAAAGTTGTACAATGCAGAAACTAATATGCACAAGCTTACATAATGCAGAAAGTAATATGCACAAAGTTACATAATGCAGAAAGTAATATGCACAAAGTTACATAATGCAGAAAGTAGTATGCACAAAGTTACATAATGCAGAAAGTAATATGCACAAAGTTGCATAATACAGACAGTAATATGCACAAGGTTACATAATGCAGAAAGTAATATGCACAAAGTTGTTCAATGCAGAAAGTAATATGCATAAATTTGTACAATGCAGAAACTAATATACCCAAAGTTGTACTATGCAGAAACTAATATGCACAAAGTAGCATAATGCAGAAAGTAATATGCACAAAGTTGTATGCAGAATGTATAATGCACAATATTGTATGCCAAAATAAACCTTCCATACTGAATATGCATATACTTACTGCATAAAATGTTATGCACAGGTATTGAATATTGCAAATGTGTTAACTCATAAAAAGTTTGTCGTGTTATTTTCTGCATAAATATTTGCACAAATATGTCCACTAAAATTATTCTGCACAATTCTGCACAATTCGTTCTCCTTTGTATTTGGGTGTTGCTGAACGATATATATCGATATATTATCGATCTGTACAAGTTATGGCTGGGCAGACAGGGTAAAGGGGGTTGTCAAGGACATGACAGATGCAACAATCCTTTGAAAGCGGTCAATTGGCCGTCTAACCACGTGACTGGACGTTGGGCGGTCCTGCAAGTGGGGGCCTCGTGCCAACAACAGCAAAAGGCCTGCTCACATTCCTTTCACATTTCACCATTTTCTTCTTGCCACTTACACATTGCCAATGACAATGGACCACATGTTTGCTCTCTTTTTAGCACCATTGTAATTGTGCAAATATTCAGGGTATTGTTAGGTTTTCCGGTAGCTAATCATCTGGTCACAAGTGTGTTTGACTTGTTTAGCACAACTGGTCACAGTGAGTTCGACACTGTAGTTGTCATAGATAAAATCTGGACACTTTACTCAATACACTACTGGTCACTCACTACTTGACACACTATACATTCATTCATTTAACACCCAATACTCGTCACATACAACTGCTATTCATACACAACTCGTCACACACAACTCGTCACACACAACTCGTCACCCACAGCTCGTCACACACTGCTTGACACAGTATGGGAGGGCACTCCGCCATCGGAAGTGACGTCAAAGGTGGGCGTGGCCAATTTTTTTCCTTCTGTGATTGGCCAGATTCAGTCCTAGCTATCAGAAGCTAACAGGCCCCTCCCACGCTTTCGGTGACGTAACCAAAGCAGGAATTTCAAATTCAGTTATATTTAAATGAGATGTGGGAGGAGCTTATTGGCTTCAAATGGGACAGAATTTGAATTTCACGCATGGTTATGTCATCGGAAGAGAGAGGGCCTGTTAGCTTCTGATAGGACTCGATCCGACCAATCACAGAAGGGCAAAAATTGGCCACGCCCACCTGTGATGTCACTTCCGACGCCAGAGTGCTCTCCTAAACTACTTTTGAGACACAAGTAATAGATTCATTCCACTCGGTACTCGTCACATTGCTTGTCACACTGTTCCTACTCGTCACACTATTTCACTCATTAAGCATAGTACTCAGTTCACATTTTTCACTAGAGAAGAGCGAATATGGTGGGCCAACAGTGCCAACCAACGTTCACTAAAAATTGTTCACCATCTACATTTCTCTTCACATGAATGAAATATGCCGAGTTTGTTGGCCCACCATCTTCGCTCTTCGCTACTGTAGTGAAAACTGTGAACTGAGTACTAGGCTTTACTCGTCACACTATTCCACCCATTACTCATCACACACTGCTCGTCAGACTGTTCCAAATACTACTCATCACGCACTACTTGACACATGTAAGTCAGATTCATTTGGACCCACACCCACTACTCCTAATCCACACACACTCCTCGTCACACTACTCGTCACACTACTTGTCACATATGTACTGCTCGACACGGACCAGGCCCCTAATTGACCGATTTCAGTAAGCGCTTCCCATTTCCAATATTGGAGTCCATAAGAAGTCAAATTATGCAACCTGATTGGAAGAAACTATGCTTTTCCTTATAAGGACGCCATTTTAAGAACATTTTTCAACCAATAGCAGGCCACTCAAATCGGTCAGTTTAACTGGACAACACTCTCCTCGACACGCATGCATCTTACTACGTATATAATTAATCCAAAAATTAATTTTCTACCATAGATAAGTTTCCACCATAGACAGATTCCACCATAGACAGTTTCCACTATAAGTAGGTTTGACTACATTTTTCATTTTATCACTGAAAAGAATTTTAAAAGCATGTAGGACTTGTCATATTTCACGTGGGTGTAAATTCCTCATAGGATTAAGTAGTTGTGGGCGTAATTAAACCTATCAAGCCCCTCCCCCTCTTGGGGTTGTCCCGGTCCCCCACCTGTACCTGCACCTCCCAACTCCCTCAGGACCCTCTCAGGTGTGTTTTTCGGTTTTTGCTCAGCCAGAAGCAGGTGTATGGCACTTGGGTCATTGACCCTGTTGCATGAAACGCCCTTGTCCGGTCGAAGGGTGCCAACACTCTTCACAAAAGGGCCCTAGTAAGAGGTGTAAGGGTCATCTGCAGCCCACTCAAACAATCTCCCACCCTCTCCTTCATCTTCTCACCCTCCCTTGTCTCTCGGTCAATTTCCTTTTCCGGGTTTGCTTCTACTGTTCAGTAAAAAATCACTATACTCCGTCCGTATTCAAGGTTGCACTAAACAGAATTGTATTGTAGCCATATGACAATTGAAAAAAAATATCCAACCAATTGAAACATGATGGGAGGGGGCAACCAACAGTGTGACAATGGTAAAATATGAAGTCTGTCACGTTTTCATTTTTCTACATTTCTTGCGCATTCACAATAACTTCTGCTTTGCTGCCACCTTGAATACGGACACACTATAGTTGTTTTGAATAATTTTATTCGCAGAGGTTTTGGGTTTTGTAATGTAAAGAGGAAGCCATAATAAATCCAATGCTTACAGCTCATTAAGAGTCGAACAAAATAATTCTTAACTATCTATACTGAGTTTGCATTCAAGATTGCACCGATCAGATGAAGACCGAAGTGAAATGGAGAAGGTAAAAATATACTAAGCCAATTGTAAACATGAATGGAGGGCCCAACCAACAATACAACATGTCTGACCTCTAAATCCTATTGTGTTTTCATTGGTTAATCTCCTTGTACATAAGCCGTATCCGTCGGTGTGCTGCAACCTTGAATGTGGAAACACTATAGTCTTTTTTCCTTGGACATTATTCAAAGAAACTTACAAAATTGCTTTGTAACACAATAGCAATAACTATATCAGGGACTTAATTGTGCATCAATGAGCTCTTTAACCGTAGTGCGTCCACATTCAAGATTGCACTAAACAAGTATTAATCGCGGTATACGGCAAATGTGCAACTTTGACTGCGAACAAACTAGAAGTGTTTGATGACTTTTATTCGCAAAGGGTTTAGAGAATTGCAAAGAAAAGCAAAAATTAATTCAATGACTTCTTTACAGTACAACAATGAGCCTTAGCCATGATGCGACTGCCATGCGCTAAACAATATTAATCAAGGTATACATATACCTACAACAAATATGCAATCTTGAATACAAACACACTATTACTAATACTAAACACATTATAGTTGTGTTTTATTAATTTTTTTCACAGAGCTTGCCACGTAATAAAGCAAGGAAATCACTATAGTCCGCCCACATTCAAGATTGCACTTACCATGGTACGTATTAATTGTGATATATGTGCAACAAATGTGCAACCTTGAATGCAAACTCACTATAGTTGTGTTTTATTAATTTTATTTGCGGAGCATGGCACATAATAAAGCGAAGACATCACTATATTCCATCCACATTCAAGCTTGCACCTAACTAACACGTATTAATTATGATATATTTGCAACAAATGTGCAACCTTGAATGCAAACTCACTATAGTTGTGTTTTATTAATTTTATTCGCGGAGCATGGCACGTAATAAAGCGAAGAAATCACTACAATCTGTTCACATTTAAGATTGCATTTAACTAGCACGTGTTAATTGGGAAATACATACGTATATGAAACCAATGTGCAATCTTGACTGCAAACTCACTATAGTCATTCTTCGCGGAGCTCCACGGACTTCATTTGGAGAGATTTAGGGAAATGTCCCTAACCGAATATGACCCAAATGACAGTTAGGTTCGTTTTGTGTGCCTTTTAAGGGGGGTTAGAAGGTAGCGGACCCTTCGCACCTGCACTGACCTCCGACCTGAACCCCCTGCAGAGGCAGCTGACACCAGCACACAATGAAACCTCTTTTCCGGTTTATCCGGTTGCGTTTCTCTCATTCTTATAATTGGCCATATGTGTGTTTGGGTTATGTGAGGGGGCGGGGTTACGTACAAAATCGCCGTACACCCCCCTCCGTGCACTAGAACCCCTCCTCCAACTTCTTCAACCAAAACCCCTGCAATGGTTGTTTTTTTTGTTGTTGCTATTGGTTTGGTGGCCAGTGGTGCTCTTCTGTTCTCTTCTGCACTTGCTCTTACTCTCTGCTCTTTCAAGGTCGACTGTGAATGGGTTGTTGGCCCAGTTCCGTTGACAATGCAGTCTCAGGACCGGCTAGGCGGTTAACCGCTCTTAAGTCGGCCATCTTGCTTTTTGGCCAGCTCTTTTTTCTTCTTTTTTTGAGCATCATGGTCGGTCCTCTCGGAGCAAACGAGCAAAGGACGCTTTATTTACCCCCCCCCCCCACCCACCTCCTTCCATTACCCCCCCTCCCGTTTTAGTAAAGTTGGAGGGACCGTGAGACGAGACGAAACTCTGCAGGGCATTCCCACACAAACCCCCTATTGTGGAGGTCACTAGGTGGAAAAGGGGGTTAAAGATGACGAAATTAGTCCTTAGCATCTAGCAATGTAATGTTCAGCAGTTGCAAGTGAAAGGGTTGAGATGTCATATTCACTAAGCTGGGCACTTGCAGGACCTACTCATATCTTCTTAACAGAATACCCAATGGACCATTTAGGGCCCCTCCTTTCATTCTTTACTATAGTATTTTGAACACAGAAATATTTTTAATATTAGTTTCTGCATATTATGGCTATTCTAGATTATTATATCCTTTGGAATTATAATGCAGAATTTTACAGAATTTAATTTATGACCAGAAAATACATACAGATGTTATTTTGTGCATAAATTTTGTATAAAATAATTATTTTAGTAATTTGTGCACTAAAACATTTTCTTGTTATTTTCTGCACTAAAACATTTTCTTGTTATTTTCTGCACTAAAACATTTTCAAATTTTCTGCATTAAAACATTTCCATATTTTTCTGCACTAAAACATTTTCATATTTTCTGCACTAAAACATTTTCATATTTTCTGCACTAAAACATTTTTATATTTTCTGCACTAAAACATTTTCTTATTTTCTGCACTAAAACATTTTCATATGGTTTTCTGCACTAAAACATTTTTGTACTTTCTGCACTAAAACATTTTTGTACTTTCTGCACTAAAACGTTTTCATATTTTCTGCACTAAAATATTTCCTTATTTTCTGCACTAAAACATTTTCATATTGTTTTCTGCACTAAAACATTTTTGTAGTTTCTGCACTAAAACATTTTCATATTTCCTGCACTAAAACTCTTTCATTTTTTCTGTACTAAAACATTTTCTTATTATTTTCTACACTAAATCATTTTATTATTTTCTGCACTAAATCATTTTATTATATTCTGCATTAAAACATTTTATTATTATTTCCTTCACTAAAACGTTTTCTGCACTAAAACTTTTTCTTATTATTTTCTGCACTAAAACATCTTATTATTTTCTGCACTAAATCATTTTCTTATTATTTTGTGAACAAAGTTTTTGTTGCCAATTTTCTGCACTATATTGATTTCCCTCCCAACAAAATGTTATTATTTCCTGCACAAGGAATTTTTCACAATGTATTCTGCACAATTGTGCATAATATCTTTTGCAAGATATATAACTGCTTCTTCCTAGTAGTAAAACTATATACAATGAAAAAAAATATTATTTTACAAAATAACCTTCTATAGTTTTTTTTGTTTGTTGAAAAAGTGAGAACAAACTTTTTGCACAAAAAAAATACTATGCACAATTTTGCAATAACTCTACTGGGTGAGGCAAAAATTTATGTGCAAATAGCTGGAAAGATTGCCAAGGTTTATTATCTGTTTAGTGGACGGAAGTGAAAAGACAATAAAGAGAATGTTTTCAGTGTTTTAGTTGGAAATTAAAAGTCAGCTGTGATGTGCGGTGAATACCAAAGGGCCCATATCGTTAACGTTGCTAGTTGAACATGTGCCACGAATACAAATGCACTAATTAGTAAAGCCCCTTCTTTTCTTCTCATCCGTGTGACTTTCTTTATTCTTTTCCCCCTTTTTCAACTTGTGCA
The DNA here is from genome assembly GCA_034696005.1 of Glomeris marginata. Classification (NCBI taxonomy): domain Eukaryota; kingdom Metazoa; phylum Arthropoda; class Diplopoda; order Glomerida; family Glomeridae; genus Glomeris; species Glomeris marginata. The sequence continues at coordinate 8,541 of JAQFZQ010000364.1, read as the reverse complement.
GCAACAAAAAAAAAACAGCAAAAAACCTACACACATAACCTTTAGTGATTTTACCATTGGTCGGTTGCTTTTAGGGTTTCAACGGGTTAAAACATGAAAGTGAAAAATAACAAATCACACAATGGCTACCACCATACCTTTTGTTACCTGTCCTCAAATTTTTACAAGCTTTTTTAAAAAGTTAAATAATATTTCAACGCTGAGATTGAAATGAAAAATTGCAGGAAATGGAGGTGTTTTGTGCAGAAATATTTGTGCATAAAGTATTCTGCATAGAGTACTTGGCAGAAAGTTTTTTTCAATAGAAAGGATTGGCTTTATTTAATGCAGAAACATTTTGTGCAGAAAAATTGCGCAAAGTTCTGCACAATTTTATAGTTAAAATATTTTCTGCACAAAACATAATGCACAATATTTTACAGTATAGTCCTAAAATAATTGTTAATTTCACTGTATTTTAGCAGCCATAAATTTAATGCATAATTAAACTACATAATTTTCTGTATTAACTTTTGTGCAGATAATATTTAAATTTCTTTTGCACAATTGTACAGAATTCTGCATAAACTTCTTGACACATATTTTCTGCACAAGATTCTGCAGAAGTTCATCAAAAATAAATATTATACATAATTGTGCATATAGTTTCTGCATACAGTTTCTGCACTATTTTTGTGTTATTGTGCAATACAATTTTTAGTACATTTTCTTATGGATTATTTAGCATCATTTGGTTCATAATTGTGCACATTATTTCTGCATAAACTTTGTGAATGTACTTTTTATTGTGGAATTGCAGCCATCAATTTTATAAACATAATTGTGCATAATGTTACTGCATAAAGTTTTTGCACAATAGTTCGGCATAAAGTTTGTGCACAATGTTTCTGCATAAAGTGTTTGTTCAATGTTTCTGCATAAAGATTTTGCACAATGTTTCTGCATAAAGTTTGTGCACTATGTTTCTGCATAAAATTTTTATATAATATTTCTGCATGAAGCTTTTTAACAATGTTTCTGCATAAAGATTTTGCTCACTGTTTCTGCATAAAGTTTTTGTACAATGTTTCTTCATAAAGTTTTGCTCAATGTTTCCATAAATGTTTGTGCACAATGTTTCTGCATAAAGTTTGTGCACAATGTTTCTTCATAAAGTATTTGCACAATGTATGTGCATAATGTTTGTGCATAATGTTAATGCATAAAGTTTGTGCACAATGTTTCTGCATATAGTGTTTGTTCAATGTTTCTGCATAAAGATTTTGCACAATGTTTCTGCATAAAGTTTGTGCACTATGTTTCTGCATAAAATTTTTATATAATATTTCTGCATGAAACTTTTTAACAATGTTTCTGCATAAAGATTTTGCTCACTGTTTCTGCATAAAGTTTTTGCACGATGTTTCTGCACAATGTTTCTGCATAAAAGTTTTGCACGATGTTTCTGCACAATGTTTCTGCATAAAGTTTTTGCACAGTGTTTCTGCATAAATGTTTTGGCACACTGTTTCTGCACTATTCTGCACAATTGTTTCTTTTTCATTGTTGTAGATACTTTTTCTTGTGGGTTATCTACCGTGCATAGACTTATCGCATAATAGTGTACATTATCTTCTGCACAAAATTCTATGAATGGAACAAAATGAAAAGCAGTGTAAATTGCGGTTAACCTGTTTCGAATTGTTGCCAAATGGTACGATTTGAACGCCAATTTCTTACCACATCCGTTCCAAGTGAGAACAACGGGGAATCCCCCTTTGCGTACATAAGCATTGGTTTTGGTTTTCAACAGACTATTTTTTCTCCATCTCTATTTTCTGGCTGCAAACAATGAAGTGTGGCCCACAAAAAAGTTAAAAAGAAAAGTAAAAGAAAAAACTCCAAGTCTCGAGCGTGTCAACTGCGGAATCTAAGATGCAGGTGTTAAAGTTTCTACCCAGAAGGTATCTCTACCCAGAAGTTAAGCGAGAAGGAACCAAGAGTTTGGCTTTTTGCTCCTTTTACTTCCCTGCCTCAAGGTTGTGTGCCCACATGCCAGTCTACCTGTTCCTGATCACGTATGTTTCAACTAAAGATTTTGGTGCCAGATTAGCTCTAACTAGATCTCTAATTGAAATTAGACAGACATAAGTAGAGACGCTGTAGAAACATTTGTTAGAGCTTAACTAGGGTAATTCAGCGCAAAGTACAATTAATTTTGCTCTAGCTAGAGTAAGTTGTGCTCTACGTAAGGTAATTTGTGTTCCAACTATAAGTTGTTCACTAACTAGTGCAATTTGTTTTCTAAACACTATTGTAATTTGCTCTGTTGCTAATATAATTTGTGCTCTAGCTAGAGCCATTTTTGCTCTAGCTAGAGTAATTTATAATATAACTAGGGTAAGTTGTGCTATAACTAGGGTAATTCCTGCTCTAGCTAGGGTAAATTTTGATCTAAATAGTGTAAGTATTTGTGCTCTAGCTAGAGTAAATTCCCGAGCAGTGTAAAAAGTGTAAAAAAAATACGTAATGAGCATTTCAATCGCCTAAATTTGCGAAATCAATATGACTATGCACTCTAGCTAGACCTCTCTATGTACTTCTCTAGAGTGCTCTAGCTAGAGTAAGTCTACGGTGTGACTACTGTCTGTAAACTGAAAGAAGACGTGGGTGAATCACAGATTGTCACCGGCCACGGCAGGACCACTCCCATTTGGCAGTATGCTGAGAAGGGGGTTGGGTGCATATTTCCAAATGGGAGTGGTCTTGCCGTGGCCGGTGAAAATCTGTGATTCACCTGCGTCTTTTTTCAGTTTACAGACAGTAAAATGAATTCAGCTCCAATTTCCGTAGTTAGGAGTGAGAATATTCCATCTTTCTCTACCTAATAACTGTACTCTCTAGCTAGACCTCTCTATGTACTTTTCTAGAGTGCTCTAGCTAGAGTAAGTCTTCGGTGTGACTATAAAATGAATTCGGCTCCAATTTCAGTAATAAGGAGTGCGAATATTCCATCTTTCTCCACCTAATAACTGGACTCTCTAGCTAGATCTCTCTAGCTAGATCTCTCTACATACTTTTCTAGAGCGATCTAGCTAGAGTAAATCTACCAATATAAATTGAGAAAATTCAACTTTTCTGCACATTCCTCAATGAAAAAAATGTTTTATCTGTTGCTAGATTTTTGTCTAGCATCGCTCTACGGGTCTCTAGCTAGAGTGAAATTTTTCTCCTATTGTATAAATGCTTCTTGAATGTTTACAATAAGTTAATTCACTTGAAGCAAGGTCTATTTCATTATTTCTCTTACCAGGCTCTGCAAAAGTGATGATTTCTGATGTCCTCGCGTAGTAATCATCCGCTTCTGATTTTGGATTATTCCCCGGAATGTGAAAATCTAGAGCATCTTTGCCTTCATCTGCTCTCCACAACGTCTCTAAAATCACCTCTCTTGGAATAGTTGTCGTTATGTTCGGCTTCTGCTTCAATCCCAACTTATTCAATATCTGCTGTTTAATTGCTTCTATTCTCAAACCGTCCACTGATTGCTGCTGCTCCTGTTGCTGCTGCTGCTTCTCTGCTCCATTACTACTACTACTAATACTACTACTACTACCCTCAGGCCTTGCTGTAGTAGTTTGATGCATGCAATTGGGGCATCTTGAGGTGGAAGAAGCTGAATTTGCTGTCACTGCAATCAGAAGAACTAGGAGAAGGAGAAGAAATGTGCTCAGATCCCGAAGACGACCTCGCCTTCGAAACCTGCAGCAGTCGCAAGACATGGCTCTGTCTTCTTGGGGTGTCCTACAGTGGTCAGTGTTGTCCTACCACTGGCCGGTGCCGGTGTCGGCTGCCGACTGAGTGAGACCAACACTGATTGGGATTGCAGTAGTAGGAGTTTTTGGAGTTGTATCCGTTGTTGGCTGCTGCTCCGAATGCTCACACATCCGGCCCAGGAGTCTACTCAGGGGCCTCTGAGAGTTTTCAGATTCGAGGTGGTGGTGGTAGCAGTGGTAGTGGAGGTGGTGGATTGGTGGGTGGTGGTGGATGTTGGAAGCGGAGAGAGAGAGAGAAGAGGAAGGAAAAACGAAGGAAAAAACTGAGGGTTCAGAGAGTAGTTTAGGTTGGAGACTGAACATGTAGAAGGGAGAATTGAAAGGAGGAGGAATAAGGGAGGAGGAGGAGGTCGAAAAAAAGAAGCAGCAGCAGCAGGAGGAGGTGGTGGATGAGGAGGAGGAAGAGGAGGAAGAGGAGGAGTTGGAGGTGGTGGAATAAAAAAAGAGAAGGAACTACCCACTGGGTGTTCGGTTTTGCTCCTCACATCTCCTAGAAAGAGTGCGTGCTTTACCGGTTGACCGTGGGAGCAAGTCCACATAGGACCTAACAAAAGGGCATCTTGCCGAATTGCAACTGCAGAGACCTTAAGGTTTTTTAGGGCCAACCTGGAGGTGCAAAGTCTCTAAATTCGTTTATCTCATTAGTTTTAAATTTGGACAGCTCTAAAACAGCCGTGACACACCTAATGCAACTGTATTATAGTTTGAACACAGTTTTTTTGCACAGTTTAAGTTAGTGTTAGATGAATTGCACAGTTTTTGATTATTGTTGTTGAATATTGCAGTTTTTATTGTTATTTTTCAATATTGCATATTTTTTATTGTCAGTTGAATTGCAAAGTTTTTACTGCAATATAGTTGAATTGCAATTTTTTATTGTAATAGTTATATTGCACAGTTTTTATTGTAATAGTTGATTTGCACAGTTTTTATTGTAATACCTAGTTGATTTGTACAGTTTTTACTATAAATCGAAATACCAAATTAACACACATTTGGAATGCACAGTTTTTAATTTATTTTTAGCTCATATTTGCAAAATTACAAGTTCAAATGCAGTTTTTAACTGTACCATTAATATTTAAAATCCAGTTTTTATAACCACAGTTTTGCACAGTTTTGAAAGTCAAGATGAATTGCAGTTTTTAAAATTGCAAATTCAATTGCAGTTTTTAAAATTTTAAGATCAATATTGAAGTTTTTAAAATTCCAAATTCAATTGCACAGTTTTTAAAATCTCAAGTTTAATTGCAGTTTTTAAAATTTCAAATTGAATTGCAGTTTTTAAAATTGCACGCTCAATTGTACAGTTTATGAAATTTCAATTTCAATTGCACAGTTTTTAAAATCTCAAGTTCAATATTGCAGTTTTTAAAATTCCAAGTTTAATATGGCAGTTTTTAAAATTCCAAATGCAATTGCACTGTTTTTAAAATTCCAAATTCAATTGCACAATTTTTAAAATCTCAAGTTTAATTGCACAGTTTTTAAAATTTCAAATTGAATTGCACAGTTTTTAAAATTGCATGCTCAATTGTACAGTTTATGAAATTTCAAATTCAATTGCACAGTTTTTAAAATCTCAAGTTCAATATTGCAGTTTTTAAAATTCCAAATGCAATTATACAGTTTTTAAAATTCCAAATTCAATTGCAGTTTTCAAAATTCCAAATTCAAATGCAGTTTGTAAAATCTAAATTTTAATTGCAGTTTTTAAAATTCCAAATTCAAATGCATAGTTTTTAAAATCTCAATTTTAATTGCAGTTTTTAAAATTCCAAATTCAAATGCACAGTTTTTAAAATCTCAATTTTAATTGCAGTTTTTAAAATTCCAAATTCAAATGCATAGTTTTTAAAATCTCAATTTTAATTGCAGTTTTTTAAATTACAAGTTCAATATTGTAGTTTTTAAAATTTCAAGATCAATTGCACAGTTTGTAAAATCTCAAGTTTAATTGCACAGTTTTCATTGACCTACACAGTTTTTATTCTGTTCGGTTTTTGGCATATACACTTTCGTGTTTGACTGCACGGTTTTTACTCGGGTTGAAAGTTGTTTGCAAGCTGCTCTGAAATTGGTGTCACCCATAAACATATTTTATTAGGTAATGGTAATACCAAGGGCGTTTTCTAAAGCTTTCTTTAACTTGACCTTGTTCAGCTTTTCAAGGTTAACAAATGATAACTGCATTTTCTTTTTCCCCTCAACATAAACATAATTGTTTGTCACATTTCTTCTGACTTTTTCTAGTATAATTTTTGTTTAAAAACCGGATTCATGGCGTGTGGACGTAATAATGTTACAGATCACTTCGTCACAGCATGAAGTTGTCACAATAATTTCATGCGTAATGTATGCTCACAATATTTTAATGTTGCATATTATAAATGTCATAACTTTAATCTAGTTAGATTTTTGCCGGTTTTTTCATAGTATAATCGTCACAATCATTTCGTCACAATATTATCGTCACAACAATTTCGTCACAATATTGTCACAACAATTTCTCACAATATTATCATCACAACAATTTCGTCACAACACTATCGTCACATTAATTTCGTCACATTAGTTTCGTCACAATATTATCGTCTCAGCAATCTCGTCACAATACTGTCACGACATCCTTTTCTTCACAATATTATCGTCACAACAATTTCGTCACTATACTATTACCACATTAATTTCGTCACAATATTATCGTCACATTAATTTCGTCACAATATTAACACCACAACAATCTCGTCACAATATTAACACCACAACAATCTCATCACAATATTAACACCACAACAATCTCGTCACAATATTAACACCACAACAATTTCGTCACAATGTTAACACCACTACAATTAATCGTCACAATATTGTCCCTACATCAATTTCGTCACAATACTATTACCACATTAATTTCGTCACAATTTTATCGTCACAACAATTTCGTCGCAATAACTGCACCATAATATTTCATAAACAATCTTTGTAACAGTACCCTCTTGGTACAAGTCATCCCACATTTCATTCATCACAATATTGTCACAATAATATCTTCACTATATTCATCATTGTCAGTTGCTTTTGTGCTCATTTATACTGTTTTTTGATTATATAATCCTGGTTAATAGATTTTTTTACACTTGTCACATTTGGTCACACTGTTGCACCCATTTATAATGTTTTTGTTATTCCCCAGTTTGGAGAAGGAATTTTTGGCCCTGACCCTTGAAACACTGGAAGGTCCTCCATCAGTTTGCAGGGTGTGTCTGTCATCCCAGGAACAACTTTCAAGACAATAGTCCCACAATCACGTGACATAAATTTGTTATTGGAGAAGCTCATCCCTGGAATCAAACAACAATTAAATATGTTGCTTCAGTGCCATTGGTGAAAAAATAATTATTAGTTCCTATTCTGGACACTGGGGGAAAATACGGCGCTTTTCCACACTGTTTTTACACAGTTGTTTTGCACAGTTTTTGCATAGTACATGTTTAGCACAATTTTTTCCATACCTTTTTAGCATCGTTTTTTGTACAGTTTTTACACAGTTTTTTTGAACAATTTTTTGTACATTTTTTTCACACAGTTATTGCGGAAAGTTTTTCTGTGCAGTTTTTTGCAGAGTTTATAGTACAGTTTTGTGAACTTTTTCATACTTGTTTTGCACAGTTATATATGAAAAGGTTTCCATACAGATATGTATAATTTTCCTAATTATTTTCAATTTTTCCAAGGCTTTATAAGCACAGATTTTCACTACAAATTTAGCACAGTTTTTTCCAGTTTTTAACACAGATTTTGCACACTTTTAAAAGTTATTTGTAGTTTTTAACAGTACAGATTTTGCACAGTTTTACAAGTTATTTACAGTTTTTAACACAGATTTTGCACAGTTTTCCCAATTATATATAGGCTACGTAAACTGTTTTCCCAGTTTTTATTTGCCTCCGTTTATTAGTTATTTATTTGCACAGTTTCCCATTTATTTACACAGTTTTCCCAGTTTATATGCGAAATTTTCTAACACAGGTTTTACAATATTATTACACGGGTTTTTCAATGTTATTACAAAGTTTTTAGAACATTTTCTGCTTCATTTTCATTCAACCTTGGCTCACTTTCCTACTTATTTGCACAGTTTTCTCCAGTTTTCTGCACAGTTTCATGCTCATTTTTTCAAATATATCTCTGTATATGGATGAAGTTTTGAATATTTTCTTAGTACTACCACATAAACTCTGGTTGGATTATTGCATAATGGAGTCTTGACTACAATTTGGAGGACTCAATTAGTTTGAAGGCTGGTATACGTCGCCAAAACACGAGCCATAAAAATTGCAACGTCTCTCTGTGTGCAATGCAATAAAGCCATGCCAATGGGCTCCTTTGAGACAACATACATTAAACAAGGGCAGCCATGTTGACAGTCAAATGTGTTTCAACGATAGTTCTGGGAATTCGCTCATCTCCAGGGCAGTGTTAGCAAGCAAATGAAACTACAAAAACCTATAACAACCGCCATGGTCATTTTGTCGTCAATTCTCATTGGTGGAAATTTGAGAGGCAGCCATCTTGATTTTTCTTCCTTTTTTCCCCCCAAAGCTCCTATTATCTTTGTTGTCAGGGAGCTAATTGGAGAAAAAGGCAACTCTTCAGACCTGGGACTAAAAAATAAAAAGCCCTTATTTTTTTTTTCTTGGGGGGGGGGGGGGGGGGGGGGGTA
>JAQFZQ010000363.1:0-35829 GCA_034696005.1 Glomeris marginata | reverse complement strand
GATTTTCAAAGTTGACAACTGTGATGCATCCAGTAATGCACACAGTCACCACCAGGGCGCCCCCTGTTGGCACGTATCGTCCCTAAAACCGGTTTGATGTTCCACCTTAAAGACGTGTATGGAGTGCAGTCTACTTTATATAGCCACTTCTATAGAAATCTCCCGAAATCTCACACCAATTTTCTTTAACCAACCACATCGAATTTGATTAATAGGTATATGTCTTCGTCAATTTTTTAATAGTGCAAGTAGCTAAGTACTTATTCAACTGTCTGGGAAATAGTGAATATCCTGACACCCCCACAGACTTTTCAAAACCATCCGTTTACACTTAAAATCAATTTACAAAATTTTCCCTTATAAATGCAGCTGACATCAATTTTGAGCCACATAATAATAATAAAGTTAATTTAAATTTCGGCTTCATAAGCTGGTGGCTATTGTAACGAAAGTGCACGTTAATTAAATTAACAGACAAGGTGTAATTAGACATATCAGGATTCATACTGTTGTTATCGATATTACTCACAGAATTAAGCTTAAACAACAACATTGCCGGAGGTACTATAGTATAGTTGTATGCTTGAATTTAGATAATACTTTTAATGAAACTGAGCACAAGCTGGTCATTTGCAGCAAGTATGAGTAGAGTTAATAAAGGAATAACCCACACATGGTTTAGTTAGATAAAGTTTTAATCAATGTCCTAACTGTTCCAATAGCAGTCATTTTTCCAAATGAAGATCCAAAACGGTTTCAGAATAGGGGTATTTGTGTAGGTCATTTCAAAAATTGCTTGAGCACTGGTTGCAGAGGCATGCTTTTATATCCTATACGTATTAACCGATGAAGGACAATATTATCCGTCCACACAGGGGTGTAAATTATACTCACGTAATTAATATCAGTACCTATACCTATACCCGGAATTGCTATCTAGGAAAAATAAATAAAAAACCCCAACCAATATAATCTTGACAACCACAATAAAACCTCGTCGCAAAATTGCAATTTACTCTCACGGCATCAATCAGGTATAGCATGGGACAAACTTCTCTTGGTTATATGTCAGTGCGAATGGAGCTAATGCTATATATACCAACATGTATTGCAGCAGAGGGGTTTAGGCCCTATACACAACATGTTGTAGAGGTATATATGCGAGTCAACGCGCCTGCGCACAGTCGTGTGTCAACAGGTCTGGGCGACAGATGCGAAATTGATGTTTGACTTTCAGGAGAATAGCTATAGATGGCAAATATTTATTGAGATCGGCCTCATTTACATTCTGAATAAGGCCATACATAAAAATGGCCTGATCTCACCGCATGCAGAAGCTGTATGATATTATTTCAGAGGCTTTGAACACCCAACACCAAATAATTAACCAACGTTATTAGATGTAATCTCATAACATCAGAGCCTATCTATCAGAAGGGGAAGCAGGATGATGGGAGGATTTTGTGGCCTAGCTAAACCTCCCATTGAGAGGGTCTCGTGTTCATGGTCTAGCCAAGGTCTAGCATTAAGGTTTGTGTATAGGTCCGTGGGATTCTGGTGCTCCTGCTCTTCGCTATACTCCTGCAATCCGAGGCTTTAAAATTCTCTGTGTTCAAGTTATTCATTGCTCCAAGTGAAACCCTACTGGACACAATCACTTTTCTGGTGTGTTTTGGAATTTGTGACCCACTATAGCTAAGACCCACTACTCTTAGGGGACCATATCTTTATCTTGAATCACAACCTCTGAATACCTCAATTACCTTGCAACACAGGGCATTTCCTATGTCAAGATGTGGCATTTGCCAAAAGGGCCCATTGGGAACGCCATTGAATAATTTGGAAGGCCTTACTTTTCATAGAAATACAGTTCCTGATATAACTAAAGCTGACGTCAAAACAGAGTTGGATATAGGACCACTATTTAAAAAATAAATTACATGTTTTATACCAGTATTCCCTCGTATAGGGAAAATAACAGGGAATATAATAAATCAACAGTACTACCTATACAATGTTATAGAAACTTAATTCCCCAATAAGAATCATTCAAATGTGGAAAGTAAACACAATTAAAAAAAACTGTCATGAGATTCAAACAAGGTCGTCTTAAGTGACACACGAGACCAGAATAAATCTGCCACAACTCGTAAAAGATAGCGCCAGTGATAGAAATGAAAAACAGTTCTTTCTTTTCTTAACCAAAATAAGCGCTCTCAAGATCTTTACAATTGCGGAAATAAAGAATTTAATACTGAATTTACATGTTACATGCAAAAGCATTCCATAGCAGTTGCAATAAAATGCTACATCATTATTCACTGCAAGACAGGACCAGAATCTCAATATGGATGATAATTCACAAGGAAATGCGTTGAATGTGAATATATGAAAATTGAGGCGAAACGAACTATCAAGTCGACGGGATTATGGTGGTTGCCTGGAAACGTGGTACCCTAGCGTCAGTATAATAAAAGCTAAGAAAAGACCAACAAAGAGCAATATCATGTTCCTTCCAGCCTTTATATCAGGCTTAGAATATACACTATTTATATATAAAAAATTTATGGCACGTAATATACTCATACCAATAACAGAATATAACGTTTTCCGGAAATGAACAAATCATCCAACTTGAAACGCAAAAACTTTTATTTATAATCTGGGCCTAATTTAAGCTTTGGCATGCCAGTGCAAAAAATTGGATGATACGAATTGGAAGTTAAATTGGCAATATACGTATTTTTCTTTACATTCTGTTCATCACAATAATTAGCGGTTTTCTCAAAATAATGTGGATGGTGCAATTCATAGGCTACATTTAATCATAAATGACTCATATTCTAAATTCCCTTTGGGAAATAAATGTTTTTGTGCTAGTGTAACAATATATTGTATTACATTTTATATTAAATACTATATATAAACCATAATTGACATAATTGGCTTTCCATATCTGTTCTATGATAATAAAATAAGACGGGTGTCAAGGCATACTGTACTTAAAATGATTCCAATTTCAACCCTACATGCACTAAATAAAGTATATACTTATACATAGTCATAACTGCTTATTTATGAATCACTCTTATTCTGTCTAACGTGAAAAGCCAGTATCAGGAAAGAGTGGGGGAGGGGGAGGGGGAGGGGGGGGGGATATTGTTCAATAGGTCACACATGACATTTTCCATAATTCTACAGAAATGTAGGGACCATGTTAGCTTTGTCATATCGATTTATCTTCTTTGAAAATGTCTCCACCAGCGAACTTTCAAGGTATTCTAAATAGGCTTTCAAAGTGGCCTCATGACAGTTATACCACATTAGGTGATGGACTGAAGGAAAGTGTTTCTTATAAATGTCAACTGCAGCCGACGAAAGAAAGATATGCAATATCTGAAAGAGGAGAATACAGCATGAGTACTCAATTCAAGAATTCCGAGCAAGCAAGAAACGAGCCTAGATGGAAAACGCTCAAATTCCCCGGAGACAAGTATAAAATACGGCTATGGAGAGACTGGATGTTGAGTGACCGGAGTGCTGGACAAGGCACTTCTTGATTGGACGTGAGAGTATTGATGGAACGAGAATAGATCTAGAGCATATAAAGGCTCATGTACAAGTCTCCCCAACAGGCCAACGAAATAGGAGGTTCCACAAAAATACAACCTTACCATTGAACCAAATCAAGTTGAAGAGGGTGATCAGCATGCCCAAGTGGAGCAAGGTTTCACCCTTCTATTATTTATCATTCTGACATTCGTTCATATTATAATAAGAATCAGACTGCCAACTAATTTTTGGCTTTCACACACAAGTCAACATTGCAAAATTAAAAACGTAGATTACATGGAAAATTATATATATTAAAAATAAAAACTTTTGAGCGTTTTATAGTAATGGAACATCGTTTCTTTCATATCGTTCAAAGTGAATGCAAATTTCCTAAATCGAGTTGTCGTATTTTGAATGAATTGAGCTTTTTATATCAAAGATTTACATACAGTACTTCCTCGCTTCGCATTTTACTGCTACAGCAAACATTCTAACATCGTAAATCCAATGTTAACGCATAAGCTGCACCATTCATGGCTTCGATTTTTCACTAAATTGCGCATGCTTTCACCCCGGCTCCACATATTCACCATTTGTGGGCCAAAGTTCAGTATTTGCACACGAACAAGCATGAGTGAATGTAAAGTTGGCGCTCGTGTATGGGCAATATAGGTATTCGTGTGTTGAAAATTGTGATTTCACACAAATTTCACACTAACATTTTTATCTACAACTAGTAAAAAGTCTGTGTATATACCCTACATGAAATAACAAAATTCAGTGTTGTTCGTAAACATATAGTGACGTTTCATATCATACTATATATAATTCTGCTTGTGTACAGTGCAAGGTAGCAGAATTATTAATAACTATACACAGCTGTGGTGAAAATTCCATGTTCTATAAATTTCTAAGCTAGGTACAAAAGATGATAAAACTCACCGATCTTCAATGAACCCGGAGTGTCGAGGACTTTCACCCACACTGAAGAGTGCCAAGTACTAGAAGATGGTTGGTTCACATTTTTAAAGCTTGTGTTGTCGCTTGAAGACCAATAAAACCGCAGGAGGAGAAACGGAAAAATCGCCATATCTGCAATAACAAAAAATATATACTGAGAAAACATTTTACGCGAATATAGATTCCGCTATTTCGTGAGTGCTTCAGAGGAAGAGATGAAATTGTGCTGAATGAAAACACAAATATATGTATTATGTTGCAGTTTGAGTGTACCGACTGCAGTCGCCAGCGCCATTTTCATATTAAAAACACAATTCGCTCATGTAAGGGGTTGTGCAACTCTGAAAAGATCAGCAAAAACTTTGCAATCCAATTTTAAAGTAATCCATATATTCTAACCTACAAATATATGATCGGAAACAGGTGATCATGCTAGCAAAATGGCAGTACAATCATTTCAAACTGTATTTAATCATCATTTTATGCCTGTTAATTCTTCTTATTCCTACTGGTCACACTATTACATCTATGCATCCATAATGTGGTATCCAAATCAATAAGTTAAATATCAAGTGCATATATATTTACAAATATGTAAACAATATTTAGTAATTGCATATTGCTATTAATTACGAATACCATTTGAAATAAATCACCAAAATGAAGACATTAATTAGTAGTTCCCTTCAATTCACACGAGTCAACAATCTGTACAAATTAATTGCAACTAATTTTAAAAAGATAATTACGTTTCCGAACTTATCGAAGGAATTCAGAAACGCCTTAGGTAAACTCGCCATCGGTCGGTTGAACATCAATATCCTCGAGAGCCAATAATTTAATTAATTTGAAACTCTGGATATAGTCATGCAAGATACAATGTGGCCTTGCATTTCATCTTTAGTGTTACTGTTCTCGTAATGAATTTTTGTACAATATATCTTAATTATCTAATTAATTATTCGAAGAAAATAATTTCATTGATTAGATGGTAACGAGGAAATGCCAACTAGGTAATTTCCTCCGAGAGAGAAAAAAGATGTACGAGATGACTTCCTCATCCAGTCTAATGACCGAACATTTACTCGCATCTTGAGTCTGTGGGGAATGGCCTGTTGGACATCGAAAACCTTTCACTTGACGTAAACATGGAAAGACAACACCTGAGAGGCGTAGCAATAGAAATTTCATTACCATTCCAGCCAACCAACGCCATTTGTATTATGTTTCATACAAACATGCATCGCAGTCTTGTGCATGTATTTGAAATTCAAACAAATTTCAAAAGTTTCAACAACTGCATATAATCAATTCTGCTAAGTTTCATCGTAGGATGTTGCAAGAGGGACAATTGAAGTGATGATGGATCATTATTTCTCAGCTGCAGCAAGATAGTTTGCAAATATATTCTTATTAATAAAGTTTATATCACATAAATATGAACGCGAATTTCTTATCATACCGAGTGCAACCAAATTGGCCATATGTTGTTTTATTTTAAGATAAAATGTGCGAAATTTATCAAGCAACATTTTGTTTCAAGTTATCAGCAGCCAAACTTGTAGTCTTTAGCAACCATGGGGTTTTCACATGTTACTTGCTAATAACGTGAAACAATATGTAAAATTTTCGCAAAACTCTTCTTAAAATAGCACACATCTTCAATACAGTATCACAAATAAAATCATTTAATTTGGAAAAGTGAACCACCAGTATATATCTCGGATAAAAAATTAATTTTCCAAATAAAATGCATTCATCTTATCTACAACTGAAGTAAATAAAAAGCCCATCCATTGTTCAATAAATTATATACGTGAAACATTACACTCACCGAGATGGGGAACACGTTGGTATGATCATTGCTGATGTTGGTTATTGCAAGTGACGAATATGGGAGACTGTGTGTGCAATGCAGTGCAGTGTGCACACAGGCGAACCTCACACAAGCAAACCCAGACGCAGTTTTGCGATCAGAGTCGCAGTCGCCCAGTGATAAATACACTCGTAGCCGATCGATGGCAACGTCAACGTCGGCCCAAAGTGATGCTCGTGGGTTGGCTTTCAACGTATACTCGTTTATACAATATATCATAAAGGTGCTAGAAAATCTAGGGACAGCTGGCAAGATGCATGTTTCCAACGCAAGGAATATTATTTCCTGTATCGCCAATTTTAAAGCCATATCAGCATATGGCGAACACCGCATAACTGGACAATAACTCACTGTAAATATCCGAATCTGATTTTGTGGTTCAGTCATGGTTATAAGTATTCATTTTTTTAACATTCTAAATATGTTATAATTGGCTTGTGGTAATTTATGTCTTTAGAAACAAAAAGTGACAGACATGTGATGATACAAAATAATTCAAACTGATTTTTCACTAGTCTGGAGATAAATGTGCTCCGCACATGCAGATGCAGAAAACTTGATTTTTAGTGTAGCTATAGTTGTGCATCAAAGCAAAAGATTCGAGATTATCTACACATGTGGCTATATCTACATGTAGATAGCAATTCGCTATACTTTAGAAGTTTTTCCATCATATTGGGTAGTAACGAAGTTTTACGTGAATCATAAATTGATGTAATTATAGCATATAAGCTTTTTTGGAAATAAATCCCTCAAAACAATACCAACTGCATGCTAATGGCCTACTCCACAATAAACTTAATATTCTTTTAAATCGAGACAATTTGAATGAAGTGGATTCAATCTCTCATTATGAAATTATGTCAGTTCATCTTAAAATCATAACAGGTTCTATGTATAGACCCAACAAGGTTGTCCCAGTAACACTCAACATATCTGAACACTGACTTATCCCACTTACTTTTCCAAGATATGCTGAGCATAAGAGAACACACCACCATCTCAGCAGACAATCGATTCCATGCACTTATCCATAATCCTGAGGTGTTACATAACCACTAGCTGCTTTATCTAATATTAACCAATGATACAAAAATATCCCCTCCCATTGGACGAACGAATTTATATGTACCTACATATTTAAACTTCTGCACCTGTACGTGGCATTTTTAAATCTAAGTCGAAATAAACAGGATGAACAAAAATCTGGAGCTAATGGAAACTATATCTTCAAAACGGTAAGCAGCTTGAATAGGAAGTCATGTGGGGGCAGTTTAAAGTTTAAAGGTCATCGCATTTCTACCTTTGTAACCGATAAAGATATAACACTAGTTCCAATTGGAAAGTTGTAGAGTATAGTGAGATTAATATAATCAACACAATTTCTTAATTTTACATTTGACATCTCATGCAATTTATACCGACAGTTCAATTATCCCAATAACATGCCAAGCAGGGAAACGTGTCTAAAGCGCTGCAAGGCAGGAAAGGTTTGTGAATGAGATGTATGGCATACAGTACCCTTTCTTGCATTTCCATGCGGAATTTGGTATAACAAAACATGTGCAATTTGTTTCAGAAGCTGGGTACATGCTGATAATGTAATAATTGTGTGCGTGAGACTTAGGTTCCTATATGAAATGAGCGGTCATACTGTATTTCTATTCAGTTTAAACTATTTGAGCAACGATTTGGCTGCCCCCACCCTGTATGCTGTACAAAATTCAGGCCAACTCGATCATTACGCATAACAATTGATGTACAAGTGTTTTCTACACGTGCATGCATAAATCAAGAAATTCACTTTCCCATCTGGGAATATTGAGCGAATATTGAAATTTGCAGTCAATACTACGCCATTGCTGAGAAAGAATGTGAACACGAATTTTACGGGTTGACGGAATCACGATGCGTCGGAGTAAACACGACAAAAGTTGGAATGAGTCAAAATCATTAAAGCAGTTGTCGAGTATAATGGACGTTTTTAGTTGAGTTTGTTAGTGTTGGCACGTTATCATGCAACGCACATCCCAAAACAGCCTGATTAGCACTCAAATGGATATCGCTTGAGAGCATATTTCATGCTTCAACGACCAGGATTTTAGAGGATCTGAATTAATAAATTTATACATCAGTACATCCTGTACCATGCATGCAGCGCTCTTTTTATCTATATTCCTCTGCAGGCGATGGAAATTTACCAATTTTGAATAATTTATTCTCAGAATAAAAACAATGCTATTTTCAGCATTCTTTATATCACCCAGTTGGTGAGTTGTCATACATTTATGTGATAAGGCAGAGAACTTTAATGTTTGCTTAGTAATAAAACATGAAACCCGAGCTTAGCACACATAGTTAGGTTACAGGGACCAGTGGTGTCACAAACTAGAACTGTGGAACTAAAATTGTGAGAGAGTATAGACGATTCATGCATTGTTTTGCATGCTCCCATTTCTAACCAATGTTTTGCATCACTACTATTCCATTTATATTCTAGACTGTACTAACAAAATCTTACATTATTAGTACCACCAGTTGCCACTCCTGGCGCTGGTGGCTTCCTCAATGTGGTGCTGAATGCGTTGCTCAAATTCCAAACAAACGTCTTTATAATTAATTTGTATTACAAACATTGAAATATTTGAAAATGCGTTCAGATTTTCTTTGTATCAATATTTCTTCCTATAAATGATATAATTTTCCATTGCATCCACATATTCTAGATTTTTTTGGAGTAAAGCAGAACCATTTTGTGTTAATTAATAAAATTGTCCAACAAACTACATTTTTGCATGCCACGTTATGATTTTCTAAATGAACACAACTATTTTTCCAATCCATACAAAAATAATTTGCAGAAAAGGCTGAGATGTGCTATAATTGTTTAAAGAATTTCTATAAAAGTTGCAATTCAAATGTCTGAAATATGAAATTCACAGGCCATACCTACATCAAAACAATATAACCCAAGTCTCCCGAACAACTTTCGCATTTACAATATTGTTATTGCAGCATGCTGCTTACATGTGTGCTGCTCACTAATTAAATGTAAAATTCGGCTTAATTTCAAATAGAGCACGATTCTTCTCAAGTGGGAAACCAAACTGTGAGCAAATTGTTGATTGCCAGATTTTGCAAACGAAACTCCTTATTTTGCTCTTATCTACATTTTCATTTAATCTTCATTAGACATGTGTATATCCTAATTTGTGCTATTATCGCTCACACCAGCGGCAGTAAATTAGTGAGCGCCCTTCAGTGGGTCACCAAACTCCAAATCGTTGCCAAAATCACTAATTAATTGGCGTCAAACCCGTGCTTGCCATTATAAACTGACTTCATGAATTTTAACGCATATCGACCATACGAGACCTGCATCTGCAAATATACAACATATTCGAGACGTCACGTACCATACAGAATTGCTGAATTACCTATTCGCTTCATGCCCTTTATGTATTCCTTTTTCATGTGAAATAATACATCAAATTTGACATTTACATTGGATATACGAGTACAAGACATGGCGACTGACAGTATAATAGTTCATATGAGGAGCAATAAACACCCTTCAAAGCATATATTTGCCTATAACAACTAATCATGAGACAGAAAATTGTTCGCTTGATACTTGGACAGTGTTTTTGAATGGGTTCATTGAAACATAACATAAATTAGATACTACTTGCATCATGCAGACGCATGCACAGCCACCTCCTGAATTTAATGTTTTAATTTCTGAACTACGCAATATTTTAATTATGCAGATTGCAGTTTTTAAATTCAATTCACAATAACTGGTCTTAGCTATACCAATCTGCACTCGTACTATATCTATGTGTATAGAATCACTCAGTGTTTTTTAATTTCATGTAAATTATTATTATTTTATAATGAAACCACTGAAGAACAGGAGGAAATCGTGTATCGACACATTCTTTCAATCCTGAAAATGCCCGCATAACATGCTACGTAGGGATGAATTTGTACGTAGTGGACAAAAACATTTAAGAAACACGCTTCACACCATATCAATCGCTGCATGGAGTTTTTCGTTTTTTAGTTGGCTGTAGGTAACAGGGAAACAGCATTTCTGGAATGGGTTAGGGTGAGAAAGAAAGAAGATTGCGCCTTTGGGCAGGTATCAATCTGTACAAATAATACCCTAAGGGCACTTTAAAAATCTTGCCACTCGGCAATCGCATATAAAAACCAGGATTGTGTGCACGGGTTTCTCGCTTTACTTCCCTTTATGCCCTTCAGCTTTGCCCGACATGCCGATATTGGAAATCGATTCCATAGAGCAGCACCTTATTCTGATAAAAATTCTCCGACACGCATGTATATGATAATATGCGAGATGACGTCTTGTATTATTATTCCAGCTTTTGCTAAAAGTCGTGTAAGCCCATAAATTTTAAGCACGGTGCAGTTGCGATATCTTGACAGAACTCGGTCCCAAGGCAATCATGTTCAAAAGCTGTCAAACGGTACGCAAATTCGTATATTTACGCTTTGCAATTTATCCTTTCAGGATCTTCCTCTGACATACTATATACTACCTCATATGTTGGCTAGACCACATAGGTGTTGATAGTAATTGGAATTCTCTATGAAATGTATCATTTTCAGAAACTGTATAGCTAGCAGAAAACAGAATTGCACAAAGATGATATCCTGCAAATTTGGTAACCTGCCAATGCAAAGAACAATCTGCATGTGGTAATTTCAAAGTGCAAGGCTAAGAAGTCCATATGGTCCTGATCGTTCACCTTAGGGCAATTCCAAACTAGTTTACTGTATGATCTTTATTTTATAATACTACTATTTTTTTTTCAAAATTTTCTGAACCCAAAGGTTTTTGGAATTGTTCCACTTCCACAATTCAGTGGAAAATCTATTTCTTTTTCATTCAGATACATATTTTTGCATTGAGCAAGCTTTGCCAGTGGAACTAGCAGAATTTGCAGGATCCGCTATAGTACAGTATGTTGAACACGGCAGAAGTTTTCTCCTTGCCGACAATTAAATTTAGTGCTGGACTGTGGCCTATTTATATTTAGTAAAACTCGTTTTCAATGCATGCAGTCACGTGATCCTTAACAATGAGATAGGAATAATAGAGTGGCTGAAAAAGGACTATAATCAGCACATATTAACAATCACAAAAGAAGATCAGAAATTATTGGGTAACATAGAAACAGTTCATTGCGTGAGAAAAAGCCATTCTGTGCAGCAACCCACAGCTAACACCTTGGCAATACATTTCAACAAAAGCCGTGATTCCAAAACTTGCCATGCAGCCATAAAAATGCTGCTCTATGGAAAAGAAAGCTTAAATTTTACATACAAATGGTTTATCCCAGATTCCACATGAGATGTTTTCAAAAAATCTGGAATATATTCAGAAACAACAGAAGTTTCTAGACCACAATGGAAAAAGCAAATGTTCATTTTTCACATAAAGGCTGTGTACTGAAGGCTTAACATATTCTTGACATACACACATATTTTCGGAAGCATTTTGTCCAAAGTTGTGTTGTACATTGCATTTACTCGAATCACTTACAAAAATATCATTAAATTAATCAAACTGAAACTTATTGGTGGCAATGAATGAGAAGCATTTAAATATAGATGTCAATGTTAAATAAAATCTCCACCCAAGTGCAATTTCTATAAAATTGTCTTTTAAGGTCCCTGGAACTTTTAATATTTTCAGTCGCCAAAAACATCACATTTACGCTGCATGGACACAATCGCATAAATCTTTATCTGCTTTCAGCACGAACGTTTGAGAATTTCACAAAAGGCACCCAAATGTCACATATACAAGCTGGCAGCATCTGCCTAAATTGTGTTAGTTTCCGGTCATGCGCAGGTTGTGCCATCTTAGCAAGCGGATGTAGAGGAGCAAAACGGAAGCGTGGACAGCGAGGAAAAACGAGCACAAGCAAATATATGGTAGCATCATATAGGTCTTTCGAATCACTTTGGCCACATGGAACCCCAAAAAATTGCTTTTGACGTCACTAACGGCGTCGTAACTCTGGCGACTCGTTTCTTTGGTCATCTACGGCCCGTAATGACAGCTTGTGGAGCCAGCAAAGAAAAAAAGAAAAGAGGGCGAAAATCATATAGATGCGATTGTGCAAGATGGCTATACACAGCACAATGGAACTGCAGTGCCGTGGCCCGAACACAAGAGCACATCTTTCATGCTTTGTGCACTGTTTCGGTCGCAAATTATCATCGATCACCTTTATGTCACGCCCCTTCAAACTACAGGGTGTTCACTTTGAAAGTAGTCTCGTTCATGTAAAGCAGCCATGCAGCCTTAATAATGAATAGAAAGTGCTTCACTGTGGGAAGCATCATTGAACACTAATTCACTCCATGTGCCGGTTTTTAGCACAGACTTCATGTGAAGTTGTGCAGGACAATTTTTATTGTTCAAATCAACCCCTGTTATGTAATAGCAACAGTGGATGATGGTGGTTATTTAGGGGAATGGTTAGGAGGAGCAGCCATAGCTCTCATATAAGAGCCCCAAACGTAGTTTTTACCCTATAGTGGCCATAGAATCACGCCCAACTGGACACTCTCAGCCAATCAGCTTATTCAATGCAGGAATTATAGTCAAGTAACTGGAGGAAACCATTATAACTTGGGTGTCCAGTACACAAACTGTGACACTATGGCTACTGAAGTAGGAATTGTGGATGAGGCTCTTTCAGAGCTAAGTCTGCTCTTAACCTTTCTCTCATTAGCATGCTTTGCAGCAATCTCATTTCAGGAAAGAAAGACCCAAGCATTATATCACGCTTGTTGTTGGTTAACAGGGTCAAATTCCTAGACAACAAAATGTATTTAAACGTATGGTGCAATGGCCGCAAATTGTCGGTTTTCGTCGTATCACTCCATTCTTCGTTATTACCGCAAAAACCGGCATCGTAGAATTGCTCTAGCTTTGATGCTTATTTATACATTGGGAAAAACTACTGGACGTAACTTTACCAGAATTTAAAGGATGCTTTCATCGTGTTTTATCTCAACAAGATGGACCCTATATTTTATGAACATGGATGACCGACTTTGCTTTCCGTTCAATAACGCTGCAGGTCAGCTAAAAGACACATTTTTTGGGTTGTATTAAATGCATTTTATTCGTTTTAATTATCACTTACTCGGGGATATAAGCCACCCTTGTGTATTATAGTCTGCGGCCAATCTCACAATC
Source organism: Glomeris marginata (assembly GCA_034696005.1). Taxonomy (NCBI): domain Eukaryota; kingdom Metazoa; phylum Arthropoda; class Diplopoda; order Glomerida; family Glomeridae; genus Glomeris; species Glomeris marginata. The sequence goes on along the minus strand of JAQFZQ010000363.1, from coordinate 22,195 downwards.
AATCACATTGTGGAAATACAAATATAATAATAATGGTCTGATTTAGACTGTTGCGCACTATACGTGAGAAATCATTTGTATTGCCATTAATATGGTTCGACACAATGCATTTTGCTTAAATACGTGGTTTACACGATTATTTCACCAGAAAAATCACGGTGAAGCTAAACTTGTTGGCACGCAGCACGACTTCATATTCATGTAACCGTGCACAACACCCAAACGTCCAATTGTGCCAGAATCACGAAATGCAAGTTGGCCCATGCGCATGCCATAACACTTTCACCATGGTACTTCACAGCAAGGAAGGACTATGCAGTCCCTTGGGAGCATTCTCCAAACTGTCGCCAGACTCGGATTCATCCATCAGATAAAAAGAGGGGAAATCGAAATTCATCGCTCTAGAGAATACTAGCTGTTGATCTCCTACAGACTGCAGTTTGTTTCTCGAGGCAGATATCGCTAATGGTCTTGATCAATAATATTGTATTTACATTGGAATGTTGCTTCATTTAATAAGTGAATATTGTACAGAGTTTCCTCCTGAATTTATAATTACATATCCAATTGGTTTAGCGCCACATTCCACAGCAATAACCAGGAAATGTTGTGAAATTATAACTAATGTGTTGATGTATATATTCTTATACTGCTGATCAGTGATCACACCCCAATTGGTCAATAATTGCTTTTACCATACTTAATAGTTTCCTATGTATTATAAATAAAAATGTCACTAACCGTCATTCCATTTGGAAAATGTTGTGGTGGCAACCACAGTTATGGCTTGAGACAGATAAGCTTCATGACCATCGTGATCAAGGCTGACATTGATGTCTGGACCATTGATAAGGTATAGGGATGAATTGCTGTTATCTGTGATACGGTCGTCATTGCTGGAAAACAACAAAACAGAACTAGCTATAACACAAACAATAGACCAAATAACTACCACTGAACATTCTATCAAAATTACATTAAGCCTTTGATAATCTGAAACCTCAATGTTCAAGATCGTAAATTCGTACTTATTGAATATGGTTATTCATGACCTTCAATGGGTCCAATGCTGGTAAAAAATCATCTGTTTGTTATGTAACATTTAGTATACTGTCACAGACACAAGGACAACATGATTAAATTTCATATCCACAAAAAGGAAGCAGTTGAATAGATTTATTGCGTATTTGTTTAATTGAAGTACCCTACTCTTATTACAGCTGGTCTCACGTGTCCAGAATTACTGAAGTAATACAAGCCCTCTTTCACAAAATTTCATTTGTGAAAATTAATATCTTGCTCACCCCGCAAACTATGTATAGTATATGGTAATAATTTACTGAATTTTTGATGGAATGACCAAGAGATAGTATAGATTGTAGTCACATGACTTAAATTAGTAATGAAACAATTGTTTTGTGAAATAAACTGAAAAGATGGTTATTCTGTCAGCAATTTTTTGTATTCTTACAAAGATTTCATTCACAATGTCAAATATAAACTCATTAAAACAATCCTGATTAAAAATAAATTTAGAGGCAATAGTTTTCACACAAATCAAACCATGATTTCCTATCTATGACTTGCCAAAAGTCAAACATTTAACTAATACAGATCTTAATTTTTGTGACAATAACTAATAATGAAGATTTCTGGCGTCATAGACACTCGTTAAATTAATGCATGCCAGATATGTTGTATTTTCCCTTTATAGTGGGATTATCATAAATTATCAAGTTTGCATCAAGTGCACACACTTCAATTAATAAAACAACGTCAATGAAAAGAAAATAGCTGGAGCATCAAGTTTAACGGGAAGTGAGTCACACAGATTGCACAAGAACCCAAACTCAATTAGACCATTTCCGGTCATTTCAGAGACCCTGGTCATTTCATTAATTGGTCATTGTGATTTTTTTGCCACCAAATTTGCTTCGTCCTTTCTAACCACTGAACGCAGAGAGTGCCACGTCACAACCAGCTATTCTACGACCCTGATGAAATGGTCATCGAGGGAGTCTGCGGCTGAGAATGTCTTGAGACAAGCTTTAAAATAGGGTCCCAAGAGTCCTTGTGTCGTGGGTGGGCACCAATCTAGGATTCGTCCGATGATTGCCAGATGCTGTGCACGCTCCGAATCCACTGGGCCCCATCCACACACTTTCTCAAGGACCACGCCCAAAGAAACATGTCCACCCACTATCCACTCCATCACTACCATTTTAATCGTCTGACTGCATTGTCCGAATGCTATAGTCAATGAACAAATTTCCGCCCAAAGTTTTGAAAAACACAGCGAATGCTGCTGTCATTTAATCCCAAACTGTTGTAAAATGTTGTCCACATGCAACTCCACCCATTCGTGCAAACTGCGGAACAAAACGATATTTCTTGCTCTTCAGAGTTCACCCACTGTGAGAAACCATTTCATGGGCCAATGTTGCGGAACGTCAGCATCCGGTCACTTCAAAAACATGCCGAAAGAATAATTTTTCAAAAATTCTGTCAATTTCTAAAGCCTTCATTTTTTCCACAAAACTACAGAAAAATGTGATTTTTATTCAGGATTACGTCAGGTGATAAATGAACAGTGGCTTTACTATGCCCACCTAACGGCAGAAAATTATTTTTTGCTTAAACTACACAAATAGATTAAAATTGTATTTCTATACTACAAAATATGTTACATGCTGTATTACGAGTTCAGACATAACTTCATGCACGTTAACTACATCACAATCGGCAAAAAGTAAATTTTAATCCTTTTTCAAATTAATCTTAATCATTTTCCTATATCATTCGCTTATACGATCAATGAATTAACACGTTATCGATTCATTTGTTGATATCACAATAAAGAGCAAAAATTGGTTCGGCTTTCCTGTTGAAAGCTCCCCAATTTGCTTCCCTGCAAAGCATTGCAAATGAAACCAGCAGCCAAATTTGTTGATATATTTGGATCACCAATATAACAAACTTCGCCTTATTTTTATGCAAAACAACTAAATTATGAGGAAAACTTGATGATGGTGGCCTTTTCGTTTATATTTAGAAGGCTAATTTGGCAAAAAATTAGAAAACTTTAAAAACTGCTTAATTCGTTGCCAGTTGATTTGCACCATAAATATCACTGTTCATACGGAAAGCACCTGGGTTACTTCAGATGCAATCATCAAGAGCAATGTCCAAACAATTACATTTATCCCAGGGCTAATGGAAGAGTAGGAGAGCGAAAATATAATTGGGCACTGCTATTATCCCGGTGATCCAGTTCGTGGAACTTGCACATAGCCAACAGCAAAGAGTTGGGCAATTTTTAATGTTCCACAAAGGGCGTATCCTCATTTCCGGTCATCTAATCAAGCACATCGTGAACATGGTATGCATATATAGTCTGCAGGCGCTCAATGAAATTGTCATTGTACAGTGCTGAAGGCATTATTCTCAACACTTTTTCAAACAAAATGCACCGAAATGTCATTGGGAGCGAGGAATCTTACTGAGCTCATTGACATTTATGGTTGGCTTCACGTCCACTCGTAAATTTTCCCCAACCCCCCACCCTTCCCCCCAACTTCGACAGCCAACGTTGCCATCTTTTGCCACCATTTTGCGGTCGATATTGTCCACAATTCAGCTAACGCCACATGTATCATTTTTGCATTTCATCCTATGACAATACATCTTGAATGACAAACTTCAATAAACATAATTTAATCGCATCATTTCGGTAAATTTCCTACAGCATAAATTTAAAATAAATCTGTCACGTTGATATCAAATCATCTATGACATAAATCTAGGGTATCACTGTTCAAGCAAGCAATATTGTGCAAATTTTCCTATCAGCAGAAGAATGTGAGGAATCATCTACGTACAGTACTATAAGCAATAACAGTGCAAACTGGATGATTTACCACGATAATATTATGGATTATATACGTATATACTCTACGAGCCAATCATCATCGATTTTTGGAAAATGCTAACCGGCAATAATGCTTATGAGCAAAAAGTGGTTCAGAGGTTTTCCTATTTTGGTAACCGTCAACAATAATTCAATAGCTTAAATTGGAAAGTTGTAAAACTAAATTTATTCGGGTAATCAGAATCGTTTAAATATCACTGCCAAACTACACCACGAAAATAAAACCATCACCTCTATTCGGATAAAGTGCTAACTTCCCAGTGTATAATAGCTAGTGCTGCGATTGGCTTCATGGTCAAGTGAATCTTCTGGCTAACCGAACAATTTAGTTGTGAAGTGGGTATTATTAGCGAGAGAAATCGATAATTGCATTTACTGTACGAATTACATGATGCTCTGCAAATTTCCAATTGAAATTAGTGACTTACTGTTGACAGTTACCAAGATCTAGATAGGTGGTTTTCCAAATCCTATTGAAACTGACACTGCTTAACAAATATTCCACAATAGACACCTTGTATCACCCTGTAATACATATTTATGTCAGTCATGAAATATACTTTCAAAGCTAACTTAATTTTTAATTTTGTGGCAACAAAAATTTGCTATCATATAAAAATGCATATTCGTATCAGCTTTGGGGATCCAGTGCCAAGAAAATTAGTTTTGGGCTATATAGTGGCCAAGCGCTCGTTTTGCTATTGGCTTCTTTCTTGCATTATCTCTGAGATGCAATGTCTGACGTGGATCTATTCTAAGGACGGCAGATGGTTGGTTGCTTATCGAAACCACCGGCCACTTATCTGGTCAAGATGGACGAGCAACGGGCACCCGAAATCCTCTATTAGTCCTTCTCTTTTCACGCGTGCTTTTCTCGAGCATTCCACAAAATGGTAAAAATGTTCAGTAAAAAGATCGTTTTCTTGAGAGAAAAAGTTATATTTGTAATTAGAAATATATATTTATGTTCCGAAATAGAGATCCCATTTAGTGTGTTATTTCCTACTCCATCAATTTGCCAGTTTTTGCCGATAATTCCGTGGGAGTTTACAAGAAAAACAGGATATAAAATATTTTCAAAATTACAGCGAGATGGGGAATATAACTTATGGCAAAGAAAAAAAAGCAAATTATTTAAAGCTAGATGTTGTTTCCTAGCACTATTGAAACATATACTAATGCACGTACAACATAAATTATCTGCAAATCAATACTTAATCATGAAAAGCTTTTAATTTAATTTTGACAATGACTGCATTCTATTTTTAAAAACAATTATGGCTTTTAGAATTTTGAATTATGGCCAAGTCACATGACCAATTCCATAATGTTTCAAATCAGATTAGCTTATAATAATCATAGGATTAACCTAAACAACTGCTGCACAGAAGCCAATATTTTTTTTAAACTATTCAAATTTAGAATATTGACAAAATCGTCACATATTCTCGAATTATAAGATATCCAGATCCAATAAATACATGAACTGCATATTATCGTGAGATGGCAACAATAAACGAGTTATAAAGACTAGAAAATACGAGCCATTCATAAAAGATATAAATGACGTTGAGGATTTGTAGAATGAAATATACGAAGCTTTGTGGCTGTATTAAGGTCAATTCCATCTCCCCTTGTATTCTTTCAAACGAGGAGTAAAAGAAGAGTTCGGTCTATCTCCCAAGATAGAAAATATCGTATTCTGTTTGGTGATCTAGAAGACTTAACTAAGAACATCGATACAAGAGCTTTGAAGCGAATGAATCGATGTCATCAAAATCTAATCGAGGAAATGGGTTGGTCAATATATACGGATTTCAAAAAGTATAGCCAAACATGGTAGACCATTTACAGTATTCTTCGAATCAGCTTAAATGTTGGTATAACATCCATACCAGGAATATTATCCAATATTAAAGTAACCTGTTTATAAAGGGATCTTTAAAACATGGCATCATTCACAAGGAGAATCTTCTGCCACCAACATTTGGAGATTGTTTTCTGACATAGCAGCTCAAAAGCCATTGGAAAAATTTATTATTGTAGATGTAAGATAAATATGTAATAAGAATTTATTTTAAAGTTTGCCAGATGGGAGGTCGGCTAGCATAGGTATATTTCCTCATATTTTAATCAGTCCTTCAAACTTCAAGGGATATTTTTTACTAATTTCCATAGATATTTTTTGCAACACTTGTTTCCTACATGGGTTTTCTTCGTTTAGGACAAGTTTCAGGGTACATTACAAAACCCTGTCAGTTCACCTTTAAGAACTTATTAAAGGTGAACTGACAAGGTTTAACATACCCTGGAAAGTGTGTAATTCTATAGAATTGATGCCAATAATACAATAGGCGCAAACAAAACTTTTTTTCAAAAACTGTTGCCAAAAGTTACGAATAGTTAAAAAGGACGTCATGGAAGGACGGTGTCACCAAGCTGGTGTCACGCGGTGTCCTGCTTTGGCGAAATTGAATTTTCAGCCAATGAGGCCAAGCGCATTTGCAGTTTCAGCCAATGGGGGAGCTTATCAATGGCGCTCCAGTGTATGTATCGCACAATGTACTATACCCCATACACTCCACAGATATGAAACTAAATAATTCATAGCTATGACAATAATGCTTCAAATGACCTCTAATTTTCAGACAATGTTCCTAAATTAGTGGCAAAAAAACGCTAGTTTTTTCAGGGTATGTTGCAAAACCTTGTCAGTTCACCTTTAAAGTGAAAAACGCATCTTAACTTAATATTCTCTATAAATAAATGTACTTTACATATTATTTTTAGTGCTCATATAGTACTCATTCAGCCAAATCCAGAATGGAAATCCGCTAATGAATAACATTAAACAATAGATTGGATGCCGAAGTATTTCATTATAATCAGAACACCGATCCACTAATTAATATTCACAGGAGACCTAACTAAACCCATTAGCATCATACAATGTAAATATCGACGTATATATAAAATCATACTTTATAATGGCAAACATGCAGCCAGCACATGTAAAGCAAACAGAAGTATCCTGATCTTAAGTAATTAATGTCAAACGACTATATTTAAACGAATAGTTGGTAGTACATTCTGCTGTCACTGCGGTGCGATTACTCATAAATCGATAATACAAAATTAAGATGCATCTAAACCGTTTGTTGCTGCTGCTGAAGATTGCATAAAATAGAAGTACTAAATGTGTGAAAGACCACTGCTGTTTCCTTAAAAGCGTTTGCGTGTAAAATAAGTCTGGAAGTGATAGGGTGCAGCCATTAGAGGCCCTAAACGTCGCTCAAAAATGGCCCAATTTCCCGTTTCATAGCCAATACCATTTGCAGCAGTAAAACCCTGGCAAATATTGGTACTGAGTGTCGTAAATATTATTTACTTCTATAGCAAGATCGAGGCTAATCAAAATGAACACAAACATGTGAAAGAGAACCGAATTCATCATCGCCCAAATGCAGCCAGCCCCAAAGTTCATGTATAATAAATCATGTTTCAGCAAAGAAGAATTTGCCATGAGACAATGCACAGAAATGAATACATGGTGCATGGGAATTCGAACAGATGATTGCTATGTATATATAATATTTAATACTGAAAACATTTATAGTATTACTAATTAAATTTTATAGCATCCATTATTTTTAACAAGCATAAATAATTAATTGAAAATGCTACCAATAAATTAACAGCATGAAAAAGGCTTTGAATCAACGTGGCTTCGATTAACTTCATGCCATTTTAATGCTTGCAGAGTATTGAGAACCAGCCCATTGCAATCTCCTTTAAAATCCAGATATAAATAATAGACTATAAAATAAAAAAAACAAATAAACTTACAGATTCGGAAAGTTGTCAAACAAAGCAGTTGAGAATTCCTCTGTCCATTGCAAACACAAACATTTGTTGGATATTTTGTCAAATACTGCACATGGAACTCTGCAACGAGACAAAAAACATCATGAATTACGTATAGGCGAGTCAATTAACCTTGCATATTAAATGCATAAAATAATGATAAATCAACTATGTAAATCAATCAGGAAAATAATTATGCAATTTTATTCAAATAGTACCCGAGCGAAATTAAATGCCTGAAAATTTTGTCATTCCTCAACAAGAACCAATGCCAAAACTCATTTACGTTTACATTGACTAAACGCAGTTTACACAACGCACAGCGAGCGAGGTCTCATACACTATAGGTATGTACTCTAAGTACCCACATGCTTTTCATTTTATAAAAACGTTTTGGTTTGAATAAATTGTCAATCAAATTAGACTTGCATATTATAATCAGTAATCAAGATTCAAATTATGTCATCACAGTATTTATAATCAAAATATTAACATAGCACATAGCAATGAATTTAATTCAAATGGCTGTATTTTACACAGGGGAATTTGTTGGTATATATTGGGTAAATTCGCATTTTAAAATTAAATAGTGGTGCAACCGCAATTTTCTGGTTATAATTCGTAGATGTTGCTTGCCCCTGGGGCTCCGTTAGAATGGCCCTTGCGGACACTCCGCAGTCCCCGTAGCCAATCTCGCAAAGTGCTGCATCACGCCTCGTGGCCCAAACAGATAAAATAGCCACAGTCTATAATTTGACATCAAAAAGGTTAGGCTAACCGTGCATTCAAGCGTTGCCTACTATCGAAAAACTTTCTCGCTAAAAGCATGCGTAATGCTGCTGTAGTCCTGCAATTATTCACACAGTCTTATACTCTTATCTCTTCTCTTCCCCTGATAACCAACAATACATTGTAAAACGAAAAGGAAAAAGCATTTGGTGAACACTTTTAAAGACTCAAGTTGAGGATATGGCAATTATACGTTAATGAAATTGCAGTACTGTCGCTAGTTCAAGGGAAAAACAATTCTAGAAATAATATGCATTTTCAATTTGGCGAACATATAGTTCAGTCTGCATAAAACCTGGCATATGAAAATGTCAAATCCTGAGAAACCAATACTGGGAAACCAATTAGGATCTAAACTGCATTGGACAACTAACAATTAAACACAAACCTTGGATTGTATTTAAAATTGGTACAATTTGAGCTTGACATTGCGCATAAATTGTGCTTATAATTTGGCTACACAGTCAAGTGTTGCAATCGCTAGGGAGATTGTTTTCCTACATAACAATGTCAATGAAATGTGTATCGAATAAGGTAAATTGAAATTTGCGAAATTCGGAAAACTCGGCCGTGGTTCGATGCATTCTGAAATGCACCGTTGCGGAAAAATGTCAATAAAAAGATGAGTTGCAAACGGAGTACACTTTTCGGTGACAGCAAACACTGGAGACGCACCACTTGATGCACTTGAGTGTGTTCTTTTCGTCTTTTCATACACAGGCTCTAAAATAAACGTTGACAATGCTCTTTTTCGCTTCGATGAAGACAATCCCATAGGATCTGGCGCATGATGAAATTACCTTCTCTAATACACTTCCACACCAAGTCTGGATTATGTATGAAGTCTCGCAGAAGATTTGAGACGACATCAGCCAAAGTGCGGTAAGAGGTAACTCGACAACAGCCAGATTCATCAAACCGGATTTTCTATTCACATAGGAGGCCACCACTGCCGAATTTAATTAAATATACGAGAGGTGAAATTGTTAATTTTTAATAAATTTCGGAAAGAAAATCGCATTAAGCAGCTGAATAGAACAAAATGACAATGATAGCACATACAAAATTAATAATGTGCTCGTCTTTTGACGTCTCGCAAAATATGAAAAACAGACTACTTTCCATTAGAGCAGTTGTTGACAGGCTCGTATACAAGTTTAAACCTCTAAAAAGTTAGAACTTTCTAAGGACTTCGTCAGCACGGAAGACTGGAAAATAAAACCCTGACAAGAGTTTAGGAGCAAGGTCCTTAAGAAATGTATAGCTCCTCCCAGAAAAGATCTGCTTGCACAATGATTAAATATGCCTTAAAATACTTAATTGTGCAACCAATTGTAGCAACTAATTGTAGCAACCAAATGTTGAGGTTGATTGCGCTTACACAACGCTTCTAATCTGCTCAAATCTACTCTAAACATTGGTCAAGAAGGTTGCACAGGACTAGGTACAAAACGAAAATATGTATGTACGTAGATACTTGACCAGAATGAGATTTCAGTTGGCGTTTCAAAAAACACTGTTCCTAAAAAGAAGGCAACGCCTGTGATTCAGTTCAGTGGGCCAAAAAGTATGCCTGACATTTGACGATTGGAAAACGTAATCTGGTTGGACGAAAGAATGGTATCATTGACATTCGATGATCAACGGTTACATGTATACCATCAGAGAGATGAGAGATATCGTCCTGAGTGCCTAAACTCTGCTGTCAAATTCCCTCCAAAAGTCATTTGGGGACATGCAATGGATGGAGGAGAAGGGCATATATGCATAATCAAGCATCGGTTGAATTCTCATGCATACACTGAAATGTTGGAGATATTCTTAGTGAAGTTGCTGAAAGACATCACCGATGGTGCAGAATACATTATTTTACAAGACATATTGCACTAAGCCACAATGCCAAGGCAGTCATGGAATGGATGATACACCAACAAATGTTCTTAATAGCTCAGAGATTCTCTGGACCTCAGCCCAATTGAAAATATTGAGCAACACATAAATAATGAGTACTTAATTAACATTCAAATCATCATACATACTGTAAAGACCTCAAAGAGGAACTGAGACAATACTGCATGGGTAGACATATCACCGAATTACACACCAAATTGTTGCATACTATGCCATCTCGATTGAGAATAATGATCAGGTCACCACGAGGCTACCTTATAATACTCATTAATAATAATTTGGTACATGGGGTATAGTAGTAATCTATTATTTTGTGTCATTGCATTATACTGGTAGTTGCCTGTAACGAATGTGATGTTTCCAAACTTATGCAGCACTCTGCACATAAGTAATTCTCTTAAAACCAGAAATAATAAAACAACGTTGTATGACTTATTCATTTTGGAGTAGGGTACCTATATGTCATTAATCGGGTACGTACTGGCAAGCCATCACACAATACTATTACATCCTATGTTGCATATGCAAACTAGTGGAAATGACATCCTCGGTTCAGTTATAAATACTGTGTTTAGGGTGAAAACAAGCGAGCGCCATAATCACCGTGATGACTAATATCTAATTTGGGATTTGACGATCAATGAGATCGATCGGACGACATGAAGCTCGGCTCGGGAAGTTTCAAACCAATCAGGTGATTGCCAGTCCTCCACTGATCGGATGAGATTGGCAATCGTTGAAGCGTGAAAACTCGAGTATGTGGCTGAAGGTGCAAAAGGATGGACTCAACACGCTCTCCAGATGACCATTTTATCCTTTGGGAATGCAACTGGTCCAGACATTAGACACATACGGCACCTCACAATCCTTGGGACATGGCAGGCTGCATAAACACAAACAGCACTTGCTTGCTCAAACACTCCAAAAGAGCCGACTAAACCCAACACAGGAAGCTGACCTGCAGGAATTGCAATGTCTCCACAAAGATACCAGAGCAATAAATTTTACAAGCACCATTTCCCTTATAACCCCAAAGCCTGCTATAGTCTAGTGCATGAACAAACGTTGCTAAGTCTGTGCTTGAATGCATTCCAATAAAAAAAGTTCAGTGGAGATCAGTCATGCATTGACTTGCATGTAAATACATATTACAATAATAAATTGTTCATTATTTTGTATGTTGTTCTCTTCAAAAAGGTGCCTAAAGTGGGCAAGATACTGTGGAATAAATGCACAACTAACATACAAGAACAGATGACAATGGTAAAATTGTGCAAACATATTTAACTAATCTTCATAAAAGTTAAAACCTGCCTCTTCTTTTACCCATGCTCAATTGCTACAAACACAACGTTCATTTGAAATTATACTAACAGCATACAATAACATTCACTATCTATCCACAAAGATTCTCATCTTTGTATCCTTAGCCCATGTCCATAGTCTTTTTTTTGAATTATTGAACTTGTCAATTTGTAATTTAAATTACCAACAGTTTGTTTTTTTAGGAAATGTATTTGAGATGGTGTCGATTAAAAAATGGAATACAATCATCTCCTGTAAGGTATACAACAGCAAGTATATGGTAGTATATGGTATTGGAGTATTTTCTTAAAACATAATTAAATTGTGATCTCCAAGTCTTTTATGCAACATTTAGTACTCCATTTATACATTTTTCCTCTAAGTACAGCAGCCCAAATAAAGTCGGCTGCTAATTACAACCTGACGTCACTTGTTTTCCAAACAGCGATCAGTGTTTAAGAAAACAAGCAACAATATATCGATCGGCTCGGATTTGGAGGACAACAACCCTCGGTCTCATTTTCCGCCGTTGGCGCCAAGACATTCGAAAAACCCCGGAAACCTGAGCAGTTTCATTGCATGAACGAAAACGCATATAGCAACCGGAAGTTAAAGGATCCACGGAAATCTGACCTCGCATTAGTCCAAAAATTCGCATATCCCACCCTGTTCAATGGATCGCCTCTTCAACCGTACCACACCTCACTAACCAGCCAACCGACCAACACTTCATTTCCCCCTACTTTATGCGAGTGGGGAGGAAATTATTTGCTCTGCTTCTCAATTACATCCCAGACAAACATCTTTCTTTTATAAAAATAACTCGGATTGCAATGACAAATTGTCAAAAGAAAATATACAGCAACGCCTATTACATGCATGAAATGTAAAAGCCCTGACCATGACAAAAGTGATTAAATTGTTAAGATGACCATCGAAGCCATTTAAACTATAATTTTTATGTTTACACTAATTTATTGTCCTGTATTTGCATAATCTGATAATATAAATTTGGCATATAGCATCAGGATTTTAAATAAGGATTTGGTCTCAATATATAAGGTAAAATAAAAACAAGCCGTGGAAAAAAGTAAGTTTTTTGGGTACTAAGTTTATATCAGATTCCGTATAACAATTGTCTTTACATAACGTAACCTAAATTAATGTAAAGTAACTGAAAGTAAACAATCTTTTATGTGACGATCCTTGTAACGACCCTGCGTTTGCGAGGCTAGGGATCCCCTTTACAAGGTCCATTTGTGAATATGCGTGCGGTGTTGGGTGACGTCCGTTGGTGAAAGCGCCGTGAACGGCGTCGGCGTGCAAACACACAACCGCCACGCACGAGCAGTGTATATAAACTTAGTAATAATAAAATACATACGTATCAAAACTACGATGTTTTGCCATCGAAAAGCTGAACTTCATATTGAAAGTACAATGCAATCAAGTATTTTGCTCACGGTTTCCAAGCTAAGCACAATATTTTTTTGTTAGTGCCCTTGAGACTCATAGTGCCCTTTGTTATGCCTGATCCCAGCAGCAACTTTTTTGTCTATTTTTATCTCTACCTACTGGCAAGTTTTATTGTAGGCAGCCATGGAGAAAGCCGAATCTGTTGTCACTTTCAGCGTTGCCTACACCCAAACTATTTGATTCAGATGTGGCATAAAGCCTTAGTCAAAAGTTATACCTGCTATAATCCCGTTTCCAAGCAACATATCGAGATTTGGGCTGCGCCATGTTCAAAAATTTATTTAACCAATGCAATGCACCGAGGCCTTTGTTTGGCTGCCATAAAAAGCTGAAGCAACCTTAACAAGGGACTTTTATGTTTTTATCCATTTCTTTTTTAAATCAGGCCCATAATAACGTACACCAATGAAGAAACAAAGTTCTGAAAAGCAACTTAAAAGTGGAAGTTTCAATGTGATACTTACATAGGCCCCTATATATTTTACACTTATTTTTGTTTCATGTATAATAATGTATAATAATGCTGTCAATAAGTGTTGAGACAATGTGACACAAGATATTGAAAACAATGTTCCCCGTTTACTTAACACCTTAGATTTCTAAGAAAATGATCAACTTCATCAACGAGTTGTTTCAGCAAGCAGCATAATGTAGCTAAATACACTCATTTCAGCTTTCCGGGAACTGCATGATATAGGAATTTTGCACTGGATTTTTCTAAATTTGTGATGCAAATTGAGGATCACATTGTCAGTTAGTGCTCGGTTTGCTCTCAATCTGGCGGGTCTTGAACGACAAGAGTACATTGGGTACTCGATATTCTCCAACGGAGCGAGCGGCTGTTTGTGTGGCTATTAAGTGATCAAACAGACCAGTAATCCATCATGGCCAATTACTGCGCAGCGGCCATGATTGCTTTTCACCCTAACTCTTATCTGCAAACAGTTTTCCGCCATTTTCTGACGTTCGGCCATCATCGAAACATGCGCAACAAAAACTCAAATGGCAATGCTATAGTATAGGCAGATGCTGTACACCACTTCAGCCTAATGACACTCCTGGTCGTGTTCGCCAATCAATCCATCTACTGTTACGGCACGTTATCCTGACCGGAAGTTACGTTTCGCTTGACGTCACCACCGGATGCACCGTAATTTATCGCCAGATTTACTTCTAGTGGTGACAGATTGCTTCACCCGTGACGTCACCCACCTGCCAAATTCGCCAAATTGGACAGTAATTTACCATCATGGTTCGTGTTATTGAATATTTCCAAGTCCCTTTGCTATATGACGTCACCAACACTTCCAGCAATAAAATTCATTGCCAATTTCATGCAATTTCTATGTGTATCTTCAAGCTCACGTTTATAGCACAAAATATATTTATAATTCCAGTAATGTTCATTATTCTTTATAGCACTCTTAATATTTATAAATCAAACACGGACTTATTAATGAAACATATTACATATATTAATTAATAAATCGCAATAGCCCTAATATCACAATTTCGCCAGCACGCATCTTTATGCTATGCAGGGAAGCTGCAAAGGGTCGCTTTTGCTACACTTGTTTTATACTATGCGAAAATAGATAGCCGATTTAGAAATTGGTACAGATCTTCAAGACTTTATCAGGTTGTTCAACCAGGTTTTCCTCCCAGTTTGAACTATAAGCTATAAGTAGCATCGCTAATTCAGTTTATAACGTGCCTGACGGCTGAATGGGCATTGGGCATCTGAACTGCGTTCGATTCACCAGAGTTCATTTATCGTTGCAAGAAACTGGGGGATAAATTCCCTGGGGTAGTACAGCACAGGAAAGAGAATCGTGATAACAGAAAAACCACATTCAGTTCTCGCTAGTATATTATATGACAGCCTAGCTGGCTGCCGAAGGCCCCATTGTCTGTGTTGATCATTGGCAGTTCGGACGCCTTAATCAAAGAGAAGGGAAGGAAGTCCCTATCATATAGAAAACATGAAGGTCTTTATTTAAGGAATGCACAAGTCAACCAATTGGGGAAAACGGCCACGAATTATCCGAAATCTCCTTTCCTTCCCCTGCATTTATGCCATTAGGGAGAGTCAATATTAAAAGATGCTATTTATTTTATAGGTAAATGTGAACTCATCAATAATAGAATATAATGACAAGAGACATTAGCAATATCATTAACTTCGTTAAATTTGGCTTTGCCCAATGCGAAATTACAGCATATTTAAAGTTTACATGTATGCGACTGTAAATTCCAAGTTCTACATAATTCTCATGTGGAATTATTAAAATAATTTACAACATCCTCCACATATACAATGGGTTTCTTTTTAGAATAATCGTTTCCTCAGGACGTTCCGTATCTTAAAACAACATCCACTCTAATAATGATCTCTAAAAAATAATTTATTATGGCTTAGTCCTACTATTTGAACCGATTGCAACATTAACTGTTGCCAATTACAAGAATACACGTGCAGTAAACACGATTTCGCCTTATAGCAAACTTTGTCTTCAGTGCAGGACAAAGAAAAATACCGCAACAAATGTGTTATAAGCGAGACTATATAAACCAACCCGGCAATTAATTAACGAACTTAGATCATTATAGCAATCCCTTTGAGCGTAGCAAATAAACATTACACTGTAGCAGTTAATCGATTCCAATGCTTTATTGCCAATTAGCTCAAATAAAACCTCACCTTTTGTTGCAATTTCAAATTGGGGGTCCTTACATAGAAAGGGGAGGGGTGCAACTGTGTGAAAATGGTAGCAGAGGGTTGTACTGGGGTGAGCTAGACAATTTACAGGCTTTGGAGATGTTAAAAAGATCGCGCCTACAAAGAAAAGCCAATAAAGATGAGAAGGAAAGCTCTCAGGGGATAAAATTCACCGTTCGGACATTGTACTTTTCTGCGCCAATTTTACTGCAAGCCAAAATATCTTCATTATATGAAATGGCTTTTTTCCAAGTGCAAAAAGTTAAGGGTGTGCGACGATAAATCACTGAAATCTCTCGAGGATCCCGGTAATGAGGCACTTTTCTTTGTTGCCAGTTTTTTCCTCTAAAAAATATCAATTGGATTGAAAAGCTCTGGCTATTATCAGAAATTAGTTTTATGAACTTTCCCATTCAGTTATGCTCAAGTTCAGCCAGAAAGTCCATATATGACATTTAAGTGATTCGATTAGACGAACAATTATTGTTCCACAATCAGCTTAGCACTCGCTCTATGTGAAGGCGTGTCTAGAACTATGCTAAATTAATAAAAGCATGGCTGCCATATGTGCTTCTACTTTAAGTTTACCCTAAACCGCACGCAAAAATAAGTTATTTATACAAAAACCCAATCAATATATATGCAATTACATTGAAAGGGAAGGCCATGCACAACAAAATATACATATATACGTAGTTCTAACAGACAATAAGGTGAAGTTAATTAATTATTATTCCTATTCAGAACATCACATTGCCAAGGACAGCTAAAACACCATAAATTAATATACAGCCCTTAATATTATGTATTATTGATTTGCTCGAAAAAATAAAAAAGCTTTTGTGTTTAATCTGAACCCTCTAGTTCATTATTGCATTTTACTAAACTATCAGTTCATCGAATTATTTCAAAGAAATTAATGACATAACTTACCCCTGTATTCTGCAAGCTGCAATGCATGCATCTACATTTTTCGCATTCACCGTCAAGAGTGCATTAACGTTGAAAGTTTCCCAATCAGCAGGAACATGTCCCAACAACCAGACACCACCTAAAACAGGAATAAATAGAATATTTCAACATATCCATTTGGTCAAAGTACAAATAAACCAGTCTTGAATACCGGTTTCATCACACCAACGTAATAACGAAAATGAATATGCATGACATAAGGCTATGAAAAAATATGCATTTTCATTTCTCATTTCATTTTTGCATACGCCTATTTCACTTTCATGTAATTTTTGGCCTTTTAACACGAGTCAGTTGCTATAAGGAAAACTACAAACATAATGATAAGTGTTGGAGATAAAAGCCGTGAATTTTCGGTGCTAATTATACACCAAGGTTGGGTAAATTATTCATATATGTCTGGGGAACGTAAAAGAACTTATATTTTGTAATGAACTTTTTTTTCTTTTTACACGTATCATCATGCACATCAACATCGCTTGGATGTTATTATTATCATCCTCTTTCGCCCATCCCGGAAAATAAAATGTTACATGGCAATGCGTATAGGTGTGGTCGCATTTTAGAGATTAATGTGTTGAGCAAAACGAATAAAAGGCATGAAGGCGAATGAAGTCTCCGGACATTGCACATAAAATATGTTACGAACCGGAAACGAAAAGTTTGGCGGCGGATGAGCACCAAACCGGAAGGAAATGGCAAATCATTTGTAGTTTCAAATTTGCGTTCCTTGTCGCTCATTGTCCTATTTCATTTTATTTTCGCCCCCTTCTATACAGTGTATTCAGCCAGCAATTGCTTCCTTCGTATTTTTCTTAATAGAGTTCAATTGTATTTATGTATTGATTCTTTTTGGAGGTCCATTAAAGCTTACATTGTTACTAATTTTACATGAATTTGCCTATTTCCAGGTTACCATTGCGAGTAGCAACGCAGAGGAACCATTTTGAGAGGAACAGCATGTGTCCATTGCTTCACTCTCAACTTTACACTCAGTATGGTGGCCCAAACCGATCGATAAACAGATAATGCGGTCAAACTTGTTTTTTCCTTGTTGGTTCACATTTACACATGCATAATTATCATGGAATATGTTTGAGATGTAAACCTCGCCTTTGTTTTCCACAAGTCTGAATTTTGTCTTGATATATCGGCATAATGAATGACATTACTGATAATGTTTTTCAATGTTCTGTTATTTATTATGACTTCGAGAACTGTTATTGTGAACCTTGACAATGTTTTTTAATTAATATTCCATTAATCGTTTTCTTGACATCACATAAAACACTTTTCATTTAAAAAAAATTGTATACTCATCACCAAAATACCGTAACTTCAAATTCTAATGTAAAACGAACTCGTTTAATAATTCGTTACATTGGCCACTTTCTTAATACTTGATGACTGGTGTTTTTTTTTACCCCATCCCATAAAGAAAACGTGGCAGAGGTCCACATGACAAGATAAAAGAGCAAATTCATATCTAGCAGATAAAAACCAACGGGCACATCACTGCAATGACGGATTCGGCCAAATTACTAAATTGGCAAGCAAATGGATGGAGAAATGGTGTCTGGAGAAGGCAACACCCTCTTGGAGGACATGGCACATATCCCAAAGGCATCAACTGCTGGCTTCATTTAATTATTATCTCTTTTTGCCACACCACAATGCAAACCTCTAATGCCAATATCTCGCAAATTCATCCCTTGTTTTTTCTCCCACAACGTTATACTTGTATTATGATGACCATAAACATTATATATGTTTATGGCTCTTTTCGCATTAGTATAATCCGTGTCAATTTGCAAATGGGGTTATTCATATTGCTGGGGCACGTGCGTCGTTTACGAGTTATGTAAACGTTACAAATGGCTCCAATTTCCAAGGAAGCAATTTATTTTCGCATTTTTAATACCACCTGATATTTTCTGATGTCACACGAAAGCTTCATTTAATTATTAGTACATAATGCGCATGTGTTTGTTTCGGTTTGTCGCATTAAGGTTATCATCAGCTGTCACGCTTGCACACATTTCTCGCTGGCAATTAATAACGTCATATAATGCGACTTTATTTAAATTTCAAGCAGCGCAAATTAAACCTACTATTGAGCCAGAAGAGCGTGCAAAACCGGCATTAAGCGAAATTTAAATCCTGATGATGTATGTATTATTAGTATCGCATCACTACACTTTCATGATTTAAAGTCATATATAGGTCCATTCATGTGAATCGGATATTTTGAAACCTGTGGGGAAATGTATATTAATATGTAATAACGAATGAGACAGGCAGTCAAAATCCATATAAGGTCTAATGAAATTTTCCGCACTTTGAACTCGACAACTTGTTTGTAATTAAAGTTCAACATGGAATAGACTTTGACATTGTTGCGGCTTTTCAGATCGAAGGATCAAGTTATGCAATTTCGTCAAGTCAAAATATACAACCGCAAATATGGTTGTGAAAACTTCAAGGTCGGCCATTTTGTCTGGCACATAATGATTGAAGGTCACAATAAAAACGAAGCAAGTGAATGGATATTAATTTCAATAAAATTTGCATTGAACAAGCACCTGTATAAAATAAACTGTTGGTATTGGTATAACGCTATACGTTAAATCCAAGGTTAAATATTTTATTCAAGTGGGGAGGACAGAAATACAGACAAAGGACCTTTCATAAATGACGTCATATATGCATCACGTGCAGGAGCGTTTCAAGAAAATGTTTATTATCTGCAAGTTCCAAAAGATATGAACCATTAAGATTTTTCAGAATTGTAATCTTGCACAACGACTTATTTGTTCAGCTTCATAATATACACATAACAACCTGAATAAAATGCTCATGATCGCCACGTGTAGGCATAATTCCTTTCAGTTCTTTTTGAAAATACTTTTTAAGTACATTATATATTTATGTAAGTACAAAAAACGAAATTTGGACAAACCTTTCACAGCTTGCAGCAGCAAAACGTGAAGAAATATACGTAGTACTGGCATTGCTCGAAAACTGATCGTATGCAAATTTCTTTGAAACTTTTGGTGGGCGTGACTTCCGTCAAATGCCTCTTGATATGTCTAAATACTTCGATTCAGCTCTCAAAATCCAATGCATCCGTCCATCTACGCCTCATTTATCGATCAAATTATAAACTGGGATATTACTGTTCGTATATTCTACGAACTTTCGAAGTTTTCCACGCAGTAAACTCGACTAACCTCCGAACACGTGCAACCGCCAGCCAAGTCAAGAAACTGACGCGTTCATAGAAACTAGAAACGGAAGTGAAATAGACAGCGCAACCTGGCGGTAGCATTAAACATATTCCAAAAGATATTTACAACAAATATCGCAGCATTATTACAAATTAACTATGTTTATGTATGGTGTAATTACAATAGAAATAAAATATTCTCATTACCCAATTTAAAATTCATGAATTGTTTGTCGCACATAAAATCATGGTTCTAAAACTTTGTGTGTAAAAACATGTTGGTCTATAAATAACAAAATCTCCATGCACTCCTCCCCTAATTAAACGATGAAGCTTTGTGGAAATAATACCAAGAGTGTATGATAATACGAAGTATTTTTAATTTGGACAAGATCATTATTAATGAATAAATAGTTTTTTATATCTCAGATGAATGGTACATTCTGTTCCACTACAGATTAGGAGTGGTTTCTGAATTCCCATTGGTTGGACGAATGGTATAATGTCTGATTCACTATAGCAATGGAATATGTTATCCTGCTCCCTATTGGTTAATGACTTCCTTTCAAAGGACGCCGCCAGCAAGAGAAGCCACGCCTATTAAATTGCTTTAGTGAACAAGACTATAGTATAAGGCATCAATAGGCGGGGCCACTCCAGTTCTGTGGTGGAACAGGATTAGTTGCAGATCTTGGCAAGATGAACCCTTTGCCCGGATGTTCACACATATATTTTATAAGTATAAAAATTATTGATGTAATTACTGTATATATAATCAGGAGCTAGTAGTAGGGACAAGTTTTTCCCTTTAGGTGGTATATTGGTGTAACTTTTATGCATAAAGGTTTGCAGTGAAGCCGAATTTAGCTGCAAATTGAAACCTGAACAGTGAACGGTAGTGTTCGAGGTTCATGCGTCTTAGTGAAATTTGAGCCGAAGAAGCTGTGCCGTTGTCTGGTTTGTGTCTTCACAGCAAACGAGATAAGACCAGACTGTGTATGGTGCCACTTCATTTACTTATCTTCGGTTTCCCTCATAGCGCTCAGGCAGTTCATGCATGGCACAAAGAAACTCGTGTCAAATCTTGCAAAAGCCTTTCAGTGAAAGCAAAGTTCTTAATTTTCGTCTTTTTTTTACGTGCTCGCTTTATCTCTGTTTTCTAGCTTGGTATATAGGAAAAGCTAGATCGGTGGAAGAGTAAACGTATTTCACGTAAACAACTGAACATGGCGCCTGCCCTTATACTCAAAGGATTTTTTTAAAACCAAATACAAAAAATAAACAATTTGAATACTCAAATGTCCATCTTGAACAACGAACTTGTAATATCACTGAATACAAAGGGATTAGTTGTTTTTTTGTTGGTGCACATGGGACCGGAAAACTTGCATTCAATCAATGATTCAACGGAAATATTCATGCCAGGCCAATCATTTTTATTGGATATCGATTGAATATATGCTGGTATATATTTCCTGATAATGAATAATAAGTTAACGTATTCTTGTGCAAGTTACAAAATTTCTAACAGGATTATTTGGCAATTTCGAAGGTTACTATACCATTATAATTTGCAAGCATAAAAAACAAAATTATTGGATAATATCTCTTGATAATATATAGATCGAACCTAAATAAGTTCAAGAGAAATAGTCAGTAGAAATTAATATAATATACACCCCTATTTTACAGTTACATTCCGGATAAAACTGGCCAAATCTGTCGGTTTATATCTACACTGCTACCACTTCCCCTGTTGGAAAAAACCATCACGTTAGTGTATTATGGAACAATGGTCCATGATGGGACGTAGCCACAGCTTTCCTGGAACAGTACCCTATCGGAAATGTCCATCATCACAACTTTTTGTGATGGCTCCATCACACCGTGCGTGATGGTCCATCACACTACTTTATGATGGTAATGGGAGTAGTATAAGGGGGCCATTGGGTGTTGAAAGGATGCCGCCGACCAATCAGAAGCAGGCCCCGCCTCCTTGACCTAT
>JAQFZQ010000362.1:0-35847 GCA_034696005.1 Glomeris marginata | reverse complement strand
ACTCAACTTTCACAAAGCTACCTCTCACCATTTTGCAGATATTTAAACAAATGATAGACTTTTTGTTCACCCTGTATTTGGCGTCGTTACAATGAAAAATGTATACATTGTGCAACCTAGAAGCAGTCTCACTATCAAGTTGACACAAGAAGTCCGCTGAATCATGTTTATTTTTGACAGAAATTAAGTTTTCGTAAAATTGGGCAAATTTGTCATTTACCCAACCATCAGGGTAAAATGGCATACACTGTCAATGAAACACACTGGGCCAGAAACTGGGCCGATTCATCACTGGGCCATAACAATATAAAAGCTAATCACTGCAGAGGTCACAAGTAAAATTACACGAGCACTGAACTCAATTCCAGATCATTCCACATGAGCTCACAAAATTGCATTTTGCATGGACTCCTTCCTCATTGCACTTCTGCCATCTTCTCTCTGGAAAGCTCATCATCCTGAAAAGCCTAACACTGTGCATAACAGTGAACTACCAGCTTCAACAGTGTATAAAATGGCATAGCCTGCAATTTTGCACTTAGTACGTGTGCCATTTTGCCCTTACTATGTGTATGCCATTTTGCCCTGATATGCGAGTGGAAGATGAAAATTAATGTGTAGGAATACCACTTCCTAACCACTAACAACATCAAGCATATGCACAAATACCTACTTTATAACATGTATGACTTCAACAGTCATCCATTTTCAAATACTTGTACTAGTTTGGAATTTTATAGAAGTCCATACCTGCATGTTAGATCAATCACTTGCCTAAACTGGTCCTGGACACTTGACACTCAAACACGCCGTCCCAGGTCTACTGACTGCAGTGAGATATTGGCTGCGTTCAAAAACTACCCCTGCATGGTGCGAGCACCAATCACTTTTGCCTGTTCAAAAATTCAGCTGGATCACACCTGATGTCACAGAAGTCTTTCAAAAAGTCAGACCGGAGTATGACGTTTTGATGACATCACAAGCACCAAGCTTCCTATTCTGCACTACCTCCGGAGTAGTGCAGGATAGCAGTGCGATGTGCTGCTCCTACACCGCACCAGGCGCACTGCACTATACTATGGTGGCCCAGAACCGCCAACCAATTTTTCCTAACATCTGCAAGTCAAATCCATATAAAAACGATTTCAAAACAATTTCAATACCATTTCAATAAGATTTCAATATGATTTCAAAACCACTTCAAACACAAGTGGGTTGCCCAGAACCGCCACCGGTGATATTCTCCAATGTGTCGATCTATTGATATCTTGTATTTTTGGCAACAGTTCTGGCCACTCCCTCATTTTCATCCTCGTGGTGACAGTGTCTCAGAGAATTCATACTCTTCCAGGTTTTTAAATCATTTTTGTTTGTTACACCTCATTTGGGAAAATTAAAATATTTAATGTTTTGCAAACTCACCTTACAGGAGTTTTTGCTTACCAATTACAATGGATAATTGGGAGTCAAATGAAGAATTGAAAACTCGCTTGGATATGGAGCTGATAACAAGCAATTACCTATAAAGAAAATGAAACATTGTGTTTGTAAATTTGGAATTCCAAATGTACAAGTGGGGGGTAATAGTGTTGATTATGCCATGACCAGAACTGTTGCCAAAAATACAAGATATCAATATGTGTATAGATACATTGGCAAATATCACCCGTGGGGGTTCTAGGCAACCCGACTGATGTTTGAAATCGTAATGAAATCGTTTTGAATTGAGTTTATGAAATCGTTTTGAAATATATTTGAAATAATTTTCAAATCATTTTGAAATATATTTGAAATCATTTTGAAATATATTTGAAATCATTTTGAAATCATTTTGAAATATATTTGAAATCATTTTGAAATCATTTTGAAATCGCTTTGAAATCGTTTTTATATGGATTTGAATTTCGCCTATATGGATTGGTTGGCGGTTATGGGCCACCATACTGCATGGATTCTTTTTGAACGCAGTCATTTATAGTAAGACTTATCTCCCTGCAATGGCACATACACTTTACCCCCATCTATTGGTGATGGGCGGAAAATTGTAGTGTACCATTTTACCCAGGTATGCTATTTTAGGCACTTCTCCCCTACCAATTTGAGCATCTGCTAGTGCAAGTGATGCACAAGTACGTAGTAGCTAGCAGCAACACATTAGGTTTGTTTACATCGTGTAACTGGATTTTCAGAATTTGCCAACACTTTTGTCATTGCCGCTTGTGGATTGACTGACCTATGGTTGGGCGGGGCTTCAATGTATTCCTTTGCGGTTGGAACTGCAGTTTGTACATGGACATCATTCACTATAGGATGTCATTGGTTGAGGCCATTTTATTCTTTTGGAGCAACAGGCACTTCATACTTAGCTACCATGACATCACAAGGTGTGCCGTCACGGATCAGTAAAACGCTTATAACTATTGTTTTCAATTTGTAATCGATTTCTGCTTGCCCCATAGTGTTATAAGGGACACAAGATCTACTTAAAACCGATTATCAGGGTACGTTACAAAACCATGTCAGTTCGCCTTTAAGTCACCTTTATGACACTTTTCAGTCACTGTTTTGTGCATTTTAGTCACTTTTTTGATGCTATCTATAGGCAGTTAATTGGGGCCTATTCGCAGGTTTGCTGGCATGTTTCATGGGTTGTTCCGTGTGATGGATCTATGGTCAGAGCATGCCTTTTAGCACTGCTTTTAGTGCAGCTGCAACGCCATTACGGTGCTGCTAGATATAGGAAAACAACTGCAGTGCTTCCACAGGACACCTCTGGGAACTAGAGTCAGGAAACCTGTGAATATGTATAGTATAGCCACCAGAGGGCGTTTAGATTATACGTGTTTGTGTAGCACTCTCTATAGCAGGTTATTCCACGTGACAGGGCATGTCAGCTAATGTATTCAAAAGATAACGAAACTTTGTAAACTTTAATTGTGTCCGGTTAATTGGTACATGTACACTTTTATGCAATTAAGCCGTTGTTCCACTTAACCAGAATTTATGAGTTACCAGAAATAGTAGTACGTATGTAGTATATAATTTTATTTCTAGCCCATTGACAATGAGGCCATTTCCATGAACAGACTTTCCTGTATGGAATGTGATGTTGCCATTAGCAACAGTAGTTGTGATGTCACACATTGTCCAGCATAATATTGGGTGCATTGGTATCTGCTACCAATAACGTAACTAGTGACGTCACACGCAGCTGTGCTAGTCAATTTATGAGGCCGAAAATCCTGTTGCATACGTTTAAATATTGCAAAACTTAAAAGGAACAAAACTTGTATTTATCTGAAATTTATTAATACATTTTTACAATATAGTAAACTGCTTTTCACGAAAGCAATTTAATGGGTGTGGCCTAGCTTGGTTTGATCCTGAATATGTTGGTTGAAGCTTGCAAACTTCACCATTGCATGTGCAACATTTCCTATTGTTATAGCTATACGGCAGTGTTTCTTACACACTGCAGTGTGACTTTGCAAGAAGGTTGCACAGAAATCCGATTGCTGTTTATTCGTTATGAAATGGTTTTATTTGGTGAATACATAAATATGCCTCGTTTTATTAATGATGCTGCTGGAAATGATATATACGAGGCTCATTTCAAAAATAAGGGCCGATTGAGTAGAAATCAAAAACCAATTAACGGAAAAATATGTCTTGGTTGTTTCAAACATATACATTACCACTTTATTTTACAGTGTAGTCATTATAATTTTTCAAGCCCCTTGGACACCGTAAAAAATGTTTGTCAAGCCCGCTGAATAAAATTCCACCGCCTGGGTGTTCAACCAGTCCATCACTGCCGTTTTCTTTTCAACTCTTCATTGACGGATTTTCACAACATCAGGGGTTGATGGTTTTCCATCCGCACTCAAGGTCACACAAAGACAAATATCAGCAGGTTTAGAATTTCATCGCTAGGTGGCCAATCAGTTGATGTTGCTGTGTATGTATGTGCAATTTGTTTTTCATCATTAGCCAATTTCAGTCACTACTTTTGGAATGTTTAATTCCCAGGCGGTGGAATTTTATGGGGGGGGGGGATTGCTTTAAAAACATTTTTTTGGTGTCCAAGGTGCTTGGAAAATTATTATGCCTACACTGTAAAATAAAGTGATGTTTGAAACAACTGGGACGTTTTTTTCCTTTCATTGGTTTTTGATTTCTGCTCTATCGGCCCTTATTTTTGAAATTACCCTCGTATAGATAACTTGGTTTTAGAAATTAGCTACCATGTCTTATTGCCCAAACTTTTATGATTAAAAATTAATGGTGGAATAAGTAAACATTTTGTATAATATTTTAGGGAATGGTTTTGATGATTGTGCATTGTTTCATTGATGCCATCACAAAATATTTATATTACAAAACACATGTAATTTTGAACTTTGGCTGAACTTCACCCTAAATTGTTCGCACATTTATAAATTCAATGCTACATATATGTACCTATATAGGTAGAATATTTCAAGTTATTATGGATAAAATACCGTTAGAATTATTAGGCAAGTGGAAAGTTAAAAAACTTGACACAGATTATGAGAAGCAGTGGCTCCATCTGCTGAGAATTTGTGAAATTATTTTACATTTATGTATGCTTTCTCCTTTTCTATACAAATTATCGAAAATAAAATAATATATGTGTACTTCTTTGCTTATAATAAGTGGCATAATTTTAATATAAAAAGGGGAACCAAGTTGGGCCATGAACCTGTTGTTGCCCCACTATTGTAAGGTTATTACTGAGGCAGTGATGCGAGTTTCACTTGTTTTCTCCCTCCCATCCAACATGACTATAAGAATGCAAATCATATATAGTGGGCCAACAAAGGACCAAAGCTTGTCAAAGAGTTGGGAGACAAAAAATGTACCATTTTTCAAAATGCATCATAATGGGGTGCATGCTTACACCCTAAGTGCATTAATGCACAATAAGGGGGTGCAAGCTGGTGCATGAGGGTGTAAGGTGTTATAACCGAGACATTGCTCTTGAACCTTTAGTGATGCAAAACCATGCCTATTTTTCTTAGGTACCAAGCGAATAGATCTTAAAGTATGATAAAAATATTTACATTTAAATTCAATAAAACATAATTACCTCTATTATTGGGTAGATACCTATATTATGAAGTTTTGTTATGAAATGAGCAGCATGGAAATATTTTGGAGATAAAATTGAGTCAGATATAAGTAAACAGATAAATTGAATAATTTATATTCGTTTGTACATATTTTTAATTTTGGTTTTGAAATAGCATGTTTTATTTAGCGTTCATATATGTGGGCTATCCGGAAAGTATTAGCCGTTTTTCTAATTACTAAAAAAATACAAAGCTGTTGTAGTATTGCCAAATTTTAATTAACAAAATGTTTAACATGCATTTTATACTATTTCTTAAAATGTTACTGTATTTTTGAAAGTGTCCCTTGGCCCTAGAATAAATTACTGCAGTGCTATTTTTTGTCATATTGCAGCCGGTGCATTTAGCAAGTTTATTAAAAGTTTAAACTTTCAACAGTCAAACCTTTCTCAAAGGTATGTCAGTCACTTAAAAGATGTCCTTAGGAATTGATTTATTGAACGACAAACAACAATGCACAATAGTATGTGGGTGTTGCACCACCACGCATGCGATGCTTGTACAGCCAATACACTGGTGGCACCTGTGACACGATCTTTTATGAACTTTATTTTTCTTAGGGCCAAGAAACCATTTCACATGTAAGATAATAATTTTAAGGGAAACCTTAATATGCATATTAAACATTATGTTAGTTAACATTTGACATTATAACAGCTTTGAATTTTAAAATAAAAAGCGGCTAAAACTTTCCAGATAGCCTACATATACGACAATTTGGGGGAACGCGATAATGGTAATTTAGAAGCCTTAGTACAAGTAGGCCTATATGTGTATTAAATTGGTTTATTTTGTGCATTTATGTTTTGCAAAATTTTAGCAAAATTGTCAAGTGCTAGAAGTTTAGTATTTTCTGGAAAAATTGCAATGCCATGCCGTTCGATTAAAGAACAAATAAGGGCCTATGGATTGTTCCATGCACATGCATCCCAATGCAACTTGTAACACAATTATCTTAATTTTCGAAGCACTTTTAGCCTGTCCAGCCTGTCCAACCTGTCCAAAGCATTGCCAATTTCAACACCTCACTTAATTCCCTTGAATCTTTGATAAACAGGCTATTTTTTGAGGTGCAGAACGACATTATTAGTCACTGGGCACGAGGTCATGATTGTAAAAGAAATCAAAAATTTCTCTACAGAATTTCTGGATCATGAGGTCTGTGCTGGACATGCTCATCGAATTCTAAGGCAGCAGAATTTTGCGCAGACATTCTTAAAAAAATCTGTTACGATACTGAAAGTACTTCACAAATTATGATAATTATGTTACAAAGTGCTTTGGGATGTACAATTAGTGTGCAAATCAATTGTGACATTGTATTTTTCTCAGAATTTCCTTAATATTGAATTCTGCATATTCAACAAGCAGCTAAATGTCATGCAAAGATTATGTATACTGGAGGTGCTTCAGTGTCAATGGACCTGGAGACCTGTTATCTATTCAGGGAATGATGAACAGTGCCCATGCAGTATACATTGAAGTTTTGAAACAGACATTGCTTCCAACACTGAAAGAAACATTTCCAGATGATGGAATTTTTTTAACAAGGTCTTGTATTATGTCATACATCCAAGAAAATGAAGGCATTCCTGGATGCAAGCAATGTCTGTTTGAAATGGCCTGGCAATTACCTGGACTTAAATCTATCATTGAAAATTTATGGGGGATAATGAAAAGAAAGTTACAGACAGAAGATTGACTGTATGCGACCAAAAGTATAAATAATGCTGTAAATGATATAATGTTTAATGATCCCAAAATCCAGCAACGGTGCCCCAAACTGATAGATTTAATGCTAAAACGTGCCAAAAGTGTCCCAATTAATTTGCGCACTGCTGCATGTGCACAGAACAATTAATACATATACCTATACCTATTTCTTTCTCTTATTTGTTCTTTTTGCTAAGTATCAATACACTGGTGCAATTGTACGGTATTTGGTTGTTTGTTTGTTTGCCTTGCATCTTTCACTGCATTTTAATCTTACTTCCTGACATCAGAGACAGCTGAAAATCGGTTTACGTGCCAGGTATAGACGACCAATACTTCAACCCATTAAAATTTTTTCTTCGGTTACTATGCCACATGTGCGACAATCTCGCTTGCAATCCGCAATGCGGGGCCCACTTTTCTGCTAACAGCCGACGTCCATTTTGTACAGCAAGAATCCGTATACCCAATAACACCCTGGATCTCTCGCCCACACTGGATCCTTGCTAGACTTGTGTACGCAGGATCAGGGGTGGGCGAGAGATCCGGGGTGTCTACGGGCATTTATGGGTTCATGATATTTACAGTTGTTGCCTTTTATAGTGATGGCGCTCGTCGCAACGGACTCCCCCCACCCAATACACATTTTCATGCATGCGTGCATGGTAGCTGTTGCGCGGTGAATGGTAGCTGAACATTGTGAACCAAATCATTCCAGCTTTCCAAATAAGTATATCCTACTTTCACTATTTCGCATGATTTAAAACAAAAATATAACATTTATGCTCATGTCAATTCATACATGTATAAACATAGTACCCAAAAAACTAAGTTTTTTTTTACTGCTTGTTTGAAATTCTATATATGCACAACAAATTTGTCAGGTGTTAAGAAACAACCCTCTTGATGCAGTTTGCAGATACATATTATGAAAGCTGATTTTCCTGCCATGCTCATCGATGGTCTAGATCAGGTGGCTTCTCTGCATTGCGCATTTTCATCTGAAACTTCAAATTTTCATTGTGATTGATATCTAATGTTGCAAAAATAGGAAATAAAATCTGACAAGTCTGGTGATGCTCTAAAAAATTTACATATTGTATAGTTTATGCAGATAATTGGCTCCAAAGTTTATCCACTCTGAAAAGCAATTTATGTATTCTGAATTGTGTTTTTACAGTATTTCGGATCACACAAGTTTATATACAGTAAGCATATTATAGGCCTCAAAATGATACTATATTATATAGTGCGCCTTCTGGTTTGGTATAGGCTGGAAATAAAATCGACGCATTAAAAATTTTCATGTTTGTGTAAACGTCTGCAATTTTAAGAAATAAACATGCTGAAGTTCATTTCCCTTTCATCACATCATAAAAAGATTACCTAAATTTTTGTTGAAAATATGAAATCGTCTTTCAACGACTTGGAAGTCTGGCCATATTATAAAAATCCTATTTGCTTTCCCTGACATGATTTGTGATGTTTATTTTGGCAAATCTTATATTACGGGCTATACTAATTTATACCAGACATATTAATATTTTACGCACACTCATGCAATTGGTGACACCCTTATTGTCGGGGCTAATAAATAGGCCAGTTTTCCATGGTCACTTATTTTTGCAGTGGTCATTTTTTGTCACTTTTGTTAAAAAAAGTTATTTTTTCCACTTTGGAAATATCATTTTAAGTCATCTGGAATTATTTGCTGCTCTTTATTTGAAAATACAAAAATTTTGTAATGCCAACTGTTACATAACAGAATGTTTAGCATGCATATTAAATTATTGTTTAAAATTATAACCTTGCATGTGAAATTCATTCTTGAAATAACGTCCACAAAAGATCAGGGCAATTATGCCGTCATTGCATTGGTTTTATTAGCATTGTCAGTATATTGCGATGTGGCTCTCTGAATTGTATAGCCTATACATTATTTGTCGTCCAATAAATCAATTCCTGAAGAGGGTAAAAATTTGTTTCCATTACCTTCTCACATCTGACCTATATGGCTTTTTCATGACGGAATTATTGCCAGAATTGAAGGAAAATAATTACTCGTTATAAGGCCTATTCAAGCATAAGTTTCCTTTGTAAAGTAGGCCTATAATTGAGGGAACTTTCACCATGACTTCTTATTCTCCGAATAATTTATCTGGTTTACCCAATATGGGGAAAACATCAATTGTGAATGATGGAATAGAAATTAACATGATATATACATTGATATATTTTTTGGTTTATGAAACAAAACTTTTACAGTTCTGTGGTGTCAGTTGTTAATTGATAAGATGTAAACTATAAATGACTTTGTTGATGGCCTTAAAATGTTGACAAAACGTGATGCAATTCCTCATTATGTGATAAGTATACCCGTGTATGATGGAGTTGTCAAGTTGTCCAAATTGATGGGAAAATGCATGCATATATTTTACAGTGTATAAATGTAAGGGTGTTACAAACTTTCAGGGTTTGTATAACAGGGTTAAAAGTATAAAATATGCAGAATTGTCAATGAATCCATATCCGGAAACGTACAGGTTTTCCTTGCATATACAGACTGGCAAAGTGTCGAAAGCTATTGTGAGCACGTGCCACTTGTGATGGATTCCCTGCAATACACCACATCCGACACATTGCTAGAAGTGTAGAAATTCATATATTGCTGAGTGTTTGCAGCAGTGAGTTTAGCTAAAGGTACATATACAGTAATCCCTCAGGTAACTTATACCCTCGTTTCGGGTAAAAAGTATATGTTATCAGAGGTTATAACTTATAAGGGGCAGTACCAGGAAAGCATAATCACATCTTTACCAATGCCCCCACCTCATCCCAACGCCCACATCATGCATTGGCTGGACACGGGGCAAAGCTATTTTTAGTCGCGACAAATCTATTTTCAGTCAGCAAAGGTATTTTCGCCTGAATTTTAACAATTCCTATGTAATTTTTAACTCTAATAACTTATATTTTGCAATTTTTTTATAAGTTATAAGTTATTTATTGAACATGGTTAACGAGGTTGGTTCCATAAAAATTCTATAACTTATAGGAGGTTATAAGTTATTGGGGGACAAGTTATCAGAGGGATGACTGTACTTATACAAAAAGGGGGAAATGGAGAAGGAGCAAATATGGCGCAGTATATAGTAGGCTATATCAAGATGGGATGGTCATTCAGACAATTTAAGCAAACTATACATCACATGCAGCTCAAACACTCAGAGATGTACTACCACCAAAAACACTCAGGCCACAAGGAACAACCAAATGTCAGGGCAATTAATGAATTAGTGTCGTGTGAAACTGTTTTGCTTATCTCAGCTGAAATTAGGACAGATCTGGAGGTTGAACATGATTGTAAGGATTAGCAGAGACTGTTATACGTATCTGATGTCTTCATGACTTAGATTTAAGCCTAGCTCATTGTTGACACCTGCCTATAACATGTGGCTCTAGTGGAGTTTTCTTACAATATATTTATGGATGACCCTGGTATATGAGATGGCAAGGAGAACATGTGAACTTCATCCATGCACCTGAAAAAGTGTCAAATGCAAAAAGCAGGTGTGATAGTTTGGGGAGCCAGCTATTAGTGCAAAGAAAAAGTCGTTCTGACTAGGGTGCCTGGATACATTAATTCACAGAACAACCTTGATTTGCATTTCCCTGAGCAACATGCCATTTTCCTCGTTCAAAGAAAAACAAATCTAGGTTCTTTTATGACTAACGAATTCACCAGATTTATCAGCAATTAATGAGTACCTACCTACATGTGGACGACCTGCAGCAAGTCGTCCACATGTATACTCATATTAATTGCTGATGTTGTTTGTATTGTTTTGCAGATGAATTAGTATGTTAGCCTATATGTCGTTATCGTATTGTTACAAAATTTCGACACTTTTGTTGCAAATTTGCAATATTTCTAAACTTGTGTTACAACACACACCTTACAAATATTCCATAAGTTTGGGAATTTTTGTATATTGTGAAAGTCTATTTTTGCACAATTAAACACATGCATAATCAGTTTTTGCCACCATTTTTCACATCCGAAATGTATATTGAACTCTAAAGCACCCACGATGAATTTATATACTTTTGGCACATGCAGAGTTGATGCGGTCATGAGAAAGGGTTGCCTTTTGGACTGTCTTCAAATTAATAACCTTATATCTATGTATACGTATTTGATTTAAAAAATAATAACTCATGGACGTTATTTTTCCTATAATAGGGCCAAGAAACCATTTCACATGTCGGGTAATAATTTTAAACGATACTTTAATATGCATATTAAAAGCATTCTGCATATATTTAAAATTTGACATTATACAACAGCTTTATATTTTAAAATAAAAAGCGGCAAATACTTTCCGGATAGCCTATGTAGAAAAGGTTTCACTTTCACTATTCAGTCAAACTATACAGGATTGTGTGTGAAATAATTGCAATTTATGCATGAGACCTAGATGTGAAACTATCAGATTATAAAACGAAACTTCAGTGTGGGAAATGCAGTAAAAGTTCTACGAAAGGCTTATGTATATGGGAGCTGTAACTCATGACCACCGTTAAATTATGCACCAAGGGGCGTGGTCGAACGACCAATCATCGTCCGAACCAGCTAACGCCTCATTGGCTCACTTGCCTCATTATGCGCGCAGTGTGCGCATAATTTATGCAAATAACGAGCTGTGACGCCACGCCCCCTTGTGGACAGTCCGGCCATCTTTGTTGTTGGGCTAGCTCCGTTTTATTATGTCTGGGATTTTTAACAGTTATTTGTTATATATTACTGCAGACATTTTGCAGCGTTTATACTTTTTTAAAGACTTTTGAAGACTTTTGTTGGTGGGATATAAAAATTGTGCAGTTCATGGTGCAAAATGACGTTTTTACATATGTATACTTTGCGTGCTCAGATATACAGATTTTCCATTCAGATTTTTGGCATAGTCATGGAAGCAAACACGGTCAGCTCGAAAAGCTGCATACATAAATATCAACAGAACATGATGTTGGTTTATAATCTCGGGATTAGATGAACGCAGTGAGCTTTTTATTGTTGCATTTCGCCAATAGATGGCGTGGCGTTGCACTGAATTTCTCGACTTATGGCTATGCACAAAAGCCCTCTTTTTGTACCAAGGTGTTGACTCTTAGGAGACGTGGCACGAATACGAAACTATCTCAAATCTGCCCCTATCTATTCCATATGTGAAGACCAATCCTTTAACTTGAAAAGATAATTCCAAGGAAGACGAATTTTGCTATATATGTTACGGGCAATGTATGTATATGATCAAAAATGAATTATTCGAAAAATATCAGAACCCTTGTGCATTCCTTCAATGTTATGCATTTGTATTTGTTTACATTCTAATTGGTAATTATAAAAGTAATACATTTTTCAAACCGTAATAATCCTTTGAAGTAAATGTGGAAGGTAAAATTAACTATGGCACTGTATTTTGTAATATAACCTGTAACTTATGTAAACCTGCACAAAGTTAAACCGTGAATACAACAAGTGTTGAAACAAAATCTGTGTGAAGTTTAGCAAAAAAGTTTAGGGATTGAATGTGCATCAAACAGTGTCAGATTTCCTTTAAATTTATAAATATTTATTACAGGTATACGTTAGACATTTAAGTTTTTAATTGTTAAACTTAAAAGTTCTGCAATTCAAATGATTTACTTAATTATTGTAGGAAATAAAATTAATTTCAAAAATAATAAAGCTCTCTTGGATGAATTAACAAAAGTCATAATAAAATGTCATCGTTTTTAAATTTTTCGAATTGTTTTTATTTTGTATAGGTATGATATTTCTGAAATATTTATAGCAAATGATTTTATTTAACGTATACCCAAAATTCGTTTGCAGCTTGTATAGTCCTGTAATAGTATAACTATTGTTTAGAATACTTTTACTCTAAAAAAAATACTGTTCACCTGCATTAATTTTGTAGATAGGGTATGTAGAATAAATACCCCTTTCCTCTGTCCTCGTGACACTTGTTTATCTCTGTTTTGTAATTATTCTATAACTGGAAACAGATAACTTAAAACAATGGTTTAATTTTCATGACCTAGCTGTATTTAGAGCATGTTTAAAATAGCCTTCCAAAAAAATCAAATTATATTTAGGGCTATAAGTTCTTATACCTACTTCACGTTAATTTGAATGTATAATTTCTGAAAATTATGAATAACGTTCTCCGAATTCTAAGAATTCTCTGAAAGACATGGACTTTCCTGGTTATACAGAATTGTAGCATATATATTGTTTTATTTCCTAGAAGAGTCATTGGAATTCTGAAAACATCATGTCATATGAATGATTGTGTTGAATGTTTTTACTTTGTCGACGGTTACATAGATGGCAGCACTATCAACCGCGTGATGGCTTAAAACGAGTAAACAATTTGAAATAAAAAATATTACAAGGGTTATTGGCTTATTATAACTTAAAATATATTTTCTATTATATCTGTAATTTCCTAATTATACCTGCGATGTAAAAAAATATAATATTAGTTTCTGATCGCAGAACAATAATAGTTGAGCAAAAATGCGCAGGAATTTTGTGGGAAATCCTGGAAAGTCATTAAATTTGCATAATTTAAAACTGTACTTGTAGCCTTATTCCGTTTCCCAAAACATTTCCTGTCTGGTCTTATATACGATTCGGATTATTGACAAACAAGTTTCGATGTCTGTTGTAGATTAGATTTGTGCCAAGTCGTCAATAAATAATAATATTTGAAGTACTGTGGTGGGGGAACGTGACCGGTTTTATAGGAACAATATGAAATTGATAGTGACGTCACAGACGGGGTGCATCATGGCGATGGATGACTGTTTTAGCAGTTTAGTTTAGCTTGCAGTTAGGCCCGATAAATTGTCAAATCGAATATTTAGAAAAGAGCAAATAACGACCCCAAATTGGGGATTAGTAATTTAGAAGTGTAATTGTCGGAAATTGAACCGAGACGAAGAGTTGTGGAGCAAAAAGACGGTGGCAAGAGGTCATTCGCCGTCTGGCTGCCCGGTGACGTCACAGGCTCAAGTGCGTCTTTGCGGTCACGTGACGCAGCGGCCATTCAGCGTCCTAGCAGCACCCGCTAATTATTCATTTTTATTCGTACATGCTATTAATATTCAACTGTGGCGGACAAAGTGTCTGGCGAAACCTTCAATCCGTCACTGGATCAAATACCACCACTCCAACGTTAATCGTATTCCAAATATAGTAAATAATATTGATGACGTCATCTAACGTTTTGCAGTGATAATAGGCCATGAGCAAGGTGTTGCCTAACTATGTATGATTATAAATCCAACCAATATGGGCAACTTTAGATTCTAGTAAATGAATGTAAATTATGCAAATATGCATTATGTTCTGAAGAAAAAACAAATATTGTAAAGGTACAATTAAATTTTCAAAAATAAAACAACTTTTTGATGAAAAAATAAAAGGTAAATTTGTTTTATTAAATGTAAATATAGTAACTCAGTCAATATAATTATCAGGTACGTATATATTTGCTGTCTTGGAATTATAGTTGGATTTCCTGGAAAATGGGCTTGGAAATTTGGGTGAAGTCATGGAATTTTGAAATTGGTCATGGAACAACTTTAAAATTCCTTGTAATTTGAAAATCTTCAAATTGAATTGACATAAATATTTTGCCTATATTCATCTACTCTGGAATTTTGAATACAATTATAATGGAAATCCTTGAAAGTGGTAGATTTTTACAGTAGTATTTTCAATGTGGTAAATTGAGAAAATAAATTATAAACTTTTCATGTGTGAAAATAATCCTATTATTAACATTGAATATTCCGATTATTTAGAATGCCATTATTTCCATACATTCCCATAAATAAATTAACACATAAGTATCAATTAACACAACTTTGTTGCCGGATGTTTTGCCGATTGCAGCTGTTTTGTTTCTATATGGTTTTTGCGAAAATTTAGTTAGTTATATAAGCTGAATCTTGCTATAGGCAAGGGACTTCAATTAGTCAAGCTATTTATTGACACGCGTTTCAAGATTTTTGGCATGGAGTTTCCCGCCAAAAATTATGTCCCTCCCCATCACCCCAGGGGTGAGGGATGAATAAAAAAAACACCACTCTTGTGTTTAGTCAGCCGCGAAATGTAATGTACAGAATGTGTACAAAAGAACGAGGCAGACGCTGAATTCACTGTCAAGTGGTTGTGCACTATTATTTTATGTACACAGTTCATGGCTAGTTTACAATAGTAAAAAAAAGTTTCTCTTTATTGCAATGAACTCGTTCATCATCCGATCAAATTACCGTGACCATTTGGTAAAGGATAGTTGATTGTACGTAATATTATACAAATAATGTGTGAATATTGGTGTTTTTTTTTAATAGTACAGCTTAATTAATACTAAGAGTATTTATACGTGCTGTCTGTTATAAATGGAAGCTGAAGGTCATTTCCGCATTGTAAAGTATGGTTCACTGTGAGCTATTTCACCTTGAAATCACGAGTTGGCAAACGTATAATTGGCGAACATGGCTGCTGTTATAGAACACTATAAATAACCCGTTCTTGTGTACTACTACTACTAAATATTTGTGAACCAAAGTCCACATGAAAACCGATATGAGAAATATGAAAAAGGGTTGTGCATGAAAGTTCAATACCAGACTGCATTTAAACAGCATTGAATCACCATATTTGACCACACTTAACGATTTCTTCGAATTAGCGCCGCACTTGGTACAAACTGCATTATTTTTCTTTAAAGGGGAATTACAGCACGGCCTCGAAAAACGATTCAACTGCATTTTGGCGGTTATTCCTCTGAAAATAACACTCTATAAATAATAATAATAAATAATAGTAATAAAAACATTCAGAAGGATTTTTGTCAAAATGCGAGTTGAATCGTTTTTCGAGGCTGTGCTTCAATAATCGTAGTGTGTGTGTGAATTTCATTATTTTTGTTTAATATAGAATTATAAGGATTTATTATCCGTTGGAATATTAGTCAGTTTATTTTATTAAACACTCTGGATTTTACTTTTTTTAGTCCAAGATTTTACCAAGAATTGATTTTACTCGTGTTGCGTGTTGTAAGTATCGATATGATCGATACAGCACCGGTACTTGTTCGATATGGGGAGTCGTTGGGGGATGCGTGAATGTAGGAATTTGCGCATGTTTTTATTGGAATATTTGTCGTAATATTTTCGCTCATCATGCATAATGCCACGTCCACCTCCATGTGTATAACATAGTGCTTTTGACCCAGTTTTTTTGTTTGTACATTTTCTCGTTCGTCTAGACAGGTTTTCGCTGCTCCGCCTTTTTTAGCCGGCAAAACCGTGTTACCAGATCCGTTGCGAGGATACCGCGATACAACCCGTCCTGTTCGCTTATTTATTTTTCTTTACTCGGGAGGCGTTCGTTCGTCCACCCCAACCACCCCATTCTACCCACCCACACACATTACCACCCCTCGGGCGGAATGCGGTGACGTCACGCGTCTGTTTATTTTCTCCGTCTTTCGCGCGTCTGTCCGTCTATCAAAAACCCACCCCCTACAAGTCTGTCGTAATTATTGCCACCCGTACGCCACCTGTCGGATGATATCGTATTTTTCTCGGTGCGCGATTTTCACCAATCGCGCCCAAATATCGCGCCAATCTCGGCCATAATTTGCCCCCTCGGCCGCATCCGAGCATTCACCGAGGCAGTTCGTGGCCTTTACCGAACGCTTCCGAATTTCATACGAGCGGAGTCGATTTTGAACCGAACGTTTACGAGCGCGTGCCGGAAGGGAACCGAGTTGAAGCCGAACGGGAACCGAGCGAGCTAACGGAGATGGCCGCAGTAGTGCGCCACCTGGCGGATGGCGAACGCAACTACGGATTTTTGGATTTCGGTGTCTGGTCGGCGGCGGTACGCGGTTCGAGGGAAGCGCAGGCTTCACTGTGTAGGCGATATATCCTGATTTATAGGCTGCGGTTTGACGACGGGGGAATTTCGAAAATAACGGATCGAGCCTTGTAAAAATATGACACGGATGGCGGCAAGCAACGAGTCGTTGACCGCTTTCATCTTGTTTGGATTTTTTATTGTAATGTCTGTGGCTCGACGGAACGCCTTGGATTTATATTTCGGATTATAATTATTCGCGGTGCCCTTCCGTCCGAGAGGTCAAAGGACACGTGCAAAGTGACTCAATTGTGCTTTTTTGACAGCTGTGGTGCAATGGTGTGCGGTTGGAAATGGTCGGAATTTGGAAATGTTGCAGCCGACTTACGGTTAGGCCTAAGTGAAAAGGCTACCGGTTGTAAAAATCGCCAAATTCGCTAGAAACTTGAGATTTTCCTTAGTGAGTGATCTTACAAATGTGTTGCCACTATTCTTGCTTCATTCGGCGATAAAAGGTGTCCTGGTTTGGCATTCAAAGAAAGTAAGTTGTCACGACATTAACCCTTTTTTCATGGAACTTTTTTCCGCAGGGTTCATGTAAAATGCTGTTAAAATATTCATGTCTGTTATTTAATTAATTCCAACTAAAAAAGATTAATTCGTTGTTAAGATTTCGTATTAATCCTTACGTAATCAAATTTAGTGCGAATTGTGTATGCGATTTAACATCATAATCTTGGATTATAATATTGGGCATGTGTTATATATATTTATTAATTTGAAAAATTCATACAACCCATTTTAAATAAGCATTGTTTTATAAATTTTATCTATTTTATTAAAGATGCATTTAGGCCATAAATTTTAACTGTGAAAATAATTTCAGGTTTCTGGAATTTGATAGAAAATAATTTTTATATTTTACAGTACAAAAGATTTTTTTTTTTAGAATTACTGAGCTATTATTTTTGCTCCATTTCCTTAAATTAATTCCAATTGTTATATATATTATTGCTTTTATATGTTCATTCTATAATTTGTGCAATTTGTTATAAAATAATGCATAAATTTGTATAGGCTACATTTAATGAATTTTATATTTTGCATTTAAATTTAAATTTAGAAAAATAATTGCATGAAATATTGGATTAAGTTCACAAAAATGCAATGTAGGCTTAAAGCTTCTCATTGCACTTATACAGTACCTAATAAACAATTGCAAACATGCCACATGCATTTATACATTTATGCATTGTTTAAATAAATTATTGGAGCTGGTTTCAAACGAGCTGTAAATATATGTTTAATTTAAAATGACACATAAGTTTCATAAACAATTAAAGCACGTATAAGATTTTGATGTCTTCCATTATTTAAATATTTGTTATTCATATTTCACAGCAAATTAATAAATATTTACAATTAATTTTGCTTTCTAAAATTACAAATTATGGCAAAAAAATGAAAATAAGAAATAATTTGATTGTTTAAGCTTATATGAATTAAGAAGTTTGTTTTGATTAATACCGATTACATAATGGGCGTATTGATTTTTGCATGAATTGCTGTGATTTGTGTCACGCCTTTGCATATGTGTATATATATATATATTAATATATTAAACACATGAACGTAATGCATAATGACATTGCTGGTTATTACTTAAATGTGATAATTTGTTAGCAATTTTTGTCCATACATGAACAGCTGCGTGAGAGAAAATTGGCAAAATTACAGTCTTTCAGCTAGATATTCTTTCAGCACATATCAAGGTTAAATTTATAGTCTAGACGTTATTTTCAATAGCATTTTTCTTGTTATTAACGTTCATTCGAGCTGAAAATTTGGCATTGTTTGGGTGCAATTTCAACATGTTCTTTATATAGTAAGATATAGGAAAAAGTTTCAGCATCGTAATTATATACTTATATTTGTTTTTTATTGTGCACAAATGTTTTATATACATTTCATTTTAAATGCTGCAATTTAAGAACATGACATATTTAACTGGTGTATATTAAAATTTCCGGGTGTTATATGCATAACGGAATATTTTTACATTTGCAGGCAATAAATGTTTTAATTGCTAAATTTAAAATAAACAGGAAATTTGTAACGTGCATATTTATGTATAGTATTTTAAAATATAATTTAAATTGTGAGAATATTTTATTGAGTTGTTTCCTTATAAACTGGTTTTTGCAAATTCTGTGTGGATTTTTTCTCGCAATTCTAAACGACTATTTCTGTAAATGAGTTTCACAGAATTTATATAAACATTGAAGTCCATAATTTTGTACACATTTTGATGGATTATATAAAATTATACATTATGGAATTTGAAATTAATAATAAAATAAAACAACTTTTGGCAAATTTATTTTCTTCAATTGTCTTTGTACATACTATATAACATAAATTTGTTATTTAGGAAAATTTTCTTCTGCTTTAAAAGTATTGTTTTTAATAGAGCAATAAATTAACCAATAATTATTATTGTTGATTAAAATGAATTAATTAATGCAATTTTTCATACAAATTAACACGCAAAATCTATGGATTGGTTGCTAACGTGGAAAATGTATATGTTTTCAAACCTTTTTCCAGAGTATTTTAGCTCTGTCTGTGTTTAAAATAGTAATTGTCACCCAGGGAGTATAATTTTAAGTCATATACATTCACAACTCTAGAAAGTTTTATTTTGGTTTTTGCTATTGTTGTTCCACCAAATAAGTGAATCCAATTTATGTTGATCTGGGGCTGACTAGCTCATTGAATTGAGTGTCACTTGTGGGGTCAAAATGACCCATACCTACATAAAATTCCACATAAAAACCTTAATTAAATTATTGTCATGTATAGGTTTTTTTAAACCCTCTCGTAAAATTTTACAATTTTAGTGATAGTTTTAGATAGGTATTATCAAAATGTTGGTGAATATAAAATATGTGACAGCTAGCACATGTTTTTTTGTACATATGCATATAGAAACGTAAAGTAATATATAGTAGAATATATGCAAATATACTGCATATGCCAAAATGTATCTTCAGTATTTTTTTATTTTATATTTTATTAATTGCAAAAATATTATGTATATTTTATAGGCTTGCTTAATTTCGGTTTTGTGTGATAGGTATGTTAATTAAAATAAGTTATTGACAATAAAATTGCAGGAAAGTTCTATTTTAAGTATTTCGAAAATTATAATTAAGCAATATCCTGTTTCATTCTTTCTTACAAATAATAATAGTGTTTTTGTAACATTTTGTCAATTTCCCTACGAATAATCGAGAATAATAAGGTCTGAATGTGCTTGAACACGTGCATGTGTTTTGACAGTGAACTGAAAACTTTGATGAAGTGCAACATTAAAACTGAAAAGTATACATACAAATTTCATACCAGTATATAGAACATAAATCACAATTTTTTATTTCACCCGTAGTGCACAATGAAAACAATTTTTGTAACACCACTTATAGAATTTATATATTGCACTTGCAGAAATGTGATGCAAGCAAAAGGCCTGTATTTCGTGGAAAATGAAGAGTCAATTTACAAAATTGCTGGAATTAATTAAAAAATCAATTGGTAAACTAAATATTAATGAAATGTGATCTTGATTCTGCTTAGCAATAAAAAATAAAGAAAATTTACTAGGCATTTTTGTATACCTGTAGGCCTACGTTGATTTAAGAATTCTAATACGAAAATTTCGGCCAAATACTTTTTGTCTTTTATGGTCTTAAGATTCAAATGTCCACTGTATTGGACAAAATAAATGGACAACATATATGCAGACAACTCCAAAAATGTTTAATTACAAAATATTCAAGTACATATGTATATTAAGAGCTACATGTTTTATGTAATAAATATAAAAGCTCATCATTGTTGGGGGTACTTTTTAAATTTCTAAACAAAAATATACAGAAATTCCATATTTTCAACTTGTTTCTTCAAAATACAGGTATTCGTATTAATTGTTTTTGCAAAAATTATTTTGAGTGCACTCAAAATAATTTTTTTTTACAATTCCATGGAATTGTAAAAGAATGATTTTGACCTGTCCAATAAAACATTTTTAATGGAAAACGTAATTATATAGATTTGGCTGATTTATGATTCACTGCATTATATATATAAAAAAAATATAAAATAAAAATGTAAACTGTAATATGTGCTCTGCATAGAATTAATTAAAATTGGAATAAGGGCAATGTGAACATTTGGAACAATTTATGTCTACAGGTGGATATTTTATACACAGTATAAAATTTTGCTACATCTTCATCAAACATGTTGAATATTTCCTGCACGGATGCAATTTGCGGCAGACATCCTGCAACATACAGTATATATTTTGCAATGAAATATGCAAGTTATGCACATGCAGCGTTTTTTGTTTATTAAATTCCAGTTCCCAGAAGAAAATGTGCAGAATTGCGAAATAATTTCCTGCATTATTCTGTAACAATATGCAAGTGTTGCATAACCCTCTTTTTTTTAATATTCTTAAAAGTACATCCCATGTAATATTTTATTTTTGCAAAATACCCTTAAGATTTATTTCTGCATCATTAGGATATAATTTAAAGGGAAATTGAGCAAATGATTTTCTGGTAATTTATGCTTATTCATTTGTGCATAATTTATAAGATAATTTTTTAATTTTTGAGTCATTCACAATTAAATTTCCAATTAGGTGAAAAATGACATTGTTGAATGTCTATTAATAGTAATAGATAGATTTGCATGACCAATTTGGTTATTTTTTGAAGATAAAATCGAGCAATTGAACTTATATTGCAATCGATAATTCCAGGCCTTTGTAAGAGATAATTATCATGTCGGTGCATGATGCCTCGATGCTGTTTCTTTCTCTTTGTTTTTTTGTTTGTTTGCTCGGTTTCAGTTTACCCCGTGAGTGAGTGTGTGTGTGTGTGTGTGTGTGTGCAGAAAGGATTGAGTTAAAAAAAAAGTGTGGGATGACAGATGTCCTGCTATGGTGGACCGGCCCTGATTAATAACCTTGGCCAGGGTTTGGTGTGGGTTGCAATGGCCAAATGCCCCTCCCTTGTCATGCAGAGAACGCAGATTCTTTCAACCCTTTCTCTCCATGCCTTAATGGATGAGTGGCGGGTCAGCTGCCAGACCCAAAAGCCTAAACCTAAACCACTGGACCCTCATCAGTATTCAATATGCTGCACACCGTCCATGATGGCAAGACGCTGCAAACTGAAACGGTCAAGCGTCACGTGACACGCCCACTGTATAGCCTGCATGTGAAAAGCAACTCTTCT
This sequence comes from Glomeris marginata, assembly GCA_034696005.1. Lineage (NCBI taxonomy): Eukaryota > Metazoa > Arthropoda > Diplopoda > Glomerida > Glomeridae > Glomeris > Glomeris marginata. The sequence continues at coordinate 13,735 of JAQFZQ010000362.1, read as the reverse complement.
ATAGCATAACACACACACACATATACATATGCATAGTTTGCAATAATAAATATGTCGCATGTTTTCTGGGAGCGGCATCTTACAACAACGTTTTGCATTTATTCGCAGGACCCATTGACCTCTCGCTGGACACACTGGACTCGCTGGACACCACCCATCTCTGACACAGCTGACCTCACTCAAATCTCACCCAACCCCTTCTGGACGGTAAGTGAAAAAGTGAAAGTCGTTTCTTTGTTTTCAGCATCACGTGGTTGGGAACTTGAAATATGAAATCCAGTTGACCACCTGTCATTTTTTGGCGCGAAAAATTGGGTAACCAGTGTCCAAGGGAGTTACATCAGGGATAGGCCTATAAATAAATAAATAAACAAATAAACAAATAAATAAATAAATAAATAAACAGCCATAAAATAATTTGTGTAGTATATATCAATTTGGTATTAATTACTTAAATAAAAATTAATGTATTAGTTGTGCATGCACGGTCTCTATAAAAATACATACATGAAGTTATAAAATAGGTAAAATGTCTAATGGATTTCAAAATGTATAATATATTTTGTAAATTTATGCAAAGTACAAAATGAAGATATTAGAAGTATGAAATGCTGTATACAAACATTTGCATAAATTTTAACATGCAGATTGTCATTTTGTATAGGTGAAAAATTCATGACATTTACATCGTGTTGTGATCTACAAAGTCATGTGATTTTTTTAGAAAATATATAATGAAGATAAGTATTAAGAAATATTTCATGTTGTTAAATAATTTAAGTGGCATAATATGTAATAATTAGAAATATGTTAACTGTGTTGGAAAAACTCAATCACTTCTTATATTTTGAATACGTTGGCCGAATGTAGCCTAATTAATATGAAATTGGGTAAACCACTTTCTCATTGTACAATTGTGGCCAAAAGTATTGTCGCTTATCGTGTGCTGCAGGATAGCAAAATGCGACAATACTTTTGGCCAGAGTTGTATACACGTTTGTGCAGTGTTCCAGTTAATCACATGCCATAAATATGAAAGTCTATGGAGATTGCACTTTATATTGTGTCGAATTATCCAGGTTTGCCTGTATTATTGAGTACGTATAGAGTTTTAGATTACTTATTTTGCATAATTTATGATACAATGAAAATACCCGATATAATTTTGCCTCAATTAATGATGCAATATTTTTAATGGTATTCAATATTGAATGTCATTGAACTGGCCAGTGGCTTTTGTCGTCACTGCATGTATTATTAAATATACTTGTTATTGATAATTGCCAGAAAATGTGGGTTGTTATATAATTGTGGGGTAAACATTTCGGAGCAGTTGAAAGTAATAAATTGATTGCATCATTATTATTTTAAAGGAAGTGGTAAATATGAAATTTCCGTCTATTGTATTGCATTGCACTGTACCAAATCTAGGTTTTCGTAATTGGTACTCACTCGTTTTACGAGGTTTCGCTTATACGAAGCAGGATTTTCACTTATACGAATTCACATAAAATGGCAAATTACATTTTTTAAATTAAAAACATTTACCCCCATACATTCTGAAATAGTTATTTATGTTAAACGGATGATGACAATATGAGACTTTGCAATGCAAAAATCTGCAATGAAACCAGTTTTTGTTCTCGGAGTATGCATATAGCTTAAGAGTGTGAATTGGATTCTTGCGGATGCAGACAGACAAATTTTGTTTGCAAACTGGCAGACAAAATGGCGCTGAATCGGTGTCAACCCTTTGCTTTCGTCTTTTATTTTTGGCCTTCAAGAGTCCTTCAGCCCACCCAATGCCACCCCGAGCAATGCATAAATCGGCATAAATGCATGTGTCACGTGACAACACAGTCTTCCTGATAGTCAAGAATGTGGGCGTGTTCTCGTTGTAACCAATCAATGCTGGCCATTTCCAATCTTTACAAATGCATGCAAGTATCGGTCGATGAACTAACCCACTTTGAAATTTGTTTGGAGAATATTAAGTGGCGCAGCACAATGTCAAGTTTTATAGCGCAATATTTGTGAAATATTTATTTAATGTGCATGCATAATGTTTGAGCTTCTACAATGGGAAAGGGGCTGGTCAAAGTTTTTGTTGTCTTACTGGAAAATTTAATTGCGATGAAATATACTGGGCAATATATTCCGTGATGAAAATGTTTGCATACTTGTGCAAGAAATTGTGCATGGAATGTTATGCACAAGCAGTTTCATAATAGTATAGCTGAATTATGCAATGTGATTTGTGTATGTTAATTTAACAATATTCTGCATAACATTTTTGCAAGAATGTTTGCAAAACCTTTTACATGCACGTATAAATATTAAGCATAATTTTCCATAGCTTCTATACTATTCTCATAATATAAAATTAATTATAATGAGGATTTGAGATGAGCAATTTGTAGGGTGTGGTAACTGAATGTTGCAGTGCTTTATGGGAATTTTACTATCATGAAATTAACAATAAATCCAATAATGATATCGTATAATGAACACAGACATTTTCGCTAACTTATTTTTTTCATTTTTAATTATTCGAACAAAATAAAATTATAATTTGTAAGCCTATCAATAATATTTAAACTGCGTTTCATTAGAATGAACGAGTTTTTAACATGGAACGTTGTATGTATATCAATGGGAAATTCCTCGTTCATACTAATGAAACAAAGTATAAATTATACTAAGTGGAATATGCGTTGTGGAATTCTGAATAATTTTGTATTATGCAATGAACATTATTTATTTTGCGATTTGCAATTGCGTTGTAAGCATTTGTTTAATTTTGAAAATTATTTCAAGGTGTTTTATGTGATAAGCAGCAGAAAGTTTTGAGGACATTTTATAATTTGACCCCATATTATACGATTTTCAGCAATGAGTTTCTAGAATAGCATGTGCATTATGTGTTTTAATGGCCTCTTTATAGGTCCTTGGCTGTTAATTAAAGACGGGAAACGTGTAATGCACGAAGTTCAATTAAACCGAGTGCTTATAAAATGAACGGATTTTATACGTGGCCATATCCTTTGCGTTTTAGGGCTTTTATATACGTACATAGATTGCTTTCACCTTTTTAGTTCATGGATGGGAATTTCGGGACATTGCCGGTTTTTCCCCACTATCTATTTCAAAACAATCTGTTGATGGTCATCGAGTTCGACGGATGTGTTCCAGACAGATTTTACACTCAGATGGTTGCCTGTATATATTTATATAGTATGGAATCATTATTAGTATTGCACATAATACTTACTATTTGTGTATATATGTACAATGTATTGCGGTATATTTATCTCGTTTTACTATTTAATTGTGATTAATGATGTTAATAGTTTGATCTGTCATATGGGTCGTATACAGGGTGTTCCACATAACATGATTTCTTTTTCTGTTATTGGTAATAAGGTGGGGCGAATCAAATAGTCACGTGACCTTTGACCTCCAGCATACCGTTCAAGGTTTTTGAAATCCTAAATCGAAAACCGTAGAAGATAGGTGGTTGGTGTCAATTAGAAAGTTGTAGAGGACCATTAATTAGACAGAAACCATATTTTTTCACATTTTTATGACGAGTTTTCAAATTGTAATAAATTATATTGTAAAGCTGCAGCGATAATGTTAAAAATTTTTAAAATCGAACGTTTTCAAATTTTTTAATGTGTCCATAATGGATTCAAAACCTATGCTTGAAAGCAACATTTCACATTTTTGTTTTGAAGTTCTGGCAATATCAAGAGCGGTGATACCTATGCATTTTCAACATTGAATGAAAACGCAATAAAAAATCAGACAAATATTATAGTGAAAAGACTGTTTTTTTTTTTTAATAATTATGGGCAGAAGTTTTTATTAACATAGTTTTTATTTGTGTATTAAAGGTGCTATCACTGACAGTAGGCCTGTGTTTCCCTCCAACGCTGAAAACGTTCAATAATTTGAAAACGTTCGATTTTTGAAATTTTTAACATTCTCGCTGCAGCTTTACAATATAATTTATTACAATTTGAAAACTCGTCATAAAAACCTGAAAAAATATGGTTTCTGTCTAATTAATGGTCCTCTACAACTTTCTAATTGATACCAACCACCTATCTTCTACGGTTTTCGATTTAGGATTTCAAAAACCTTGAACGGTTTGCTGGAGGTCAAAGGTCACGTGACTATTCGATTCGCCTCACCTTATTACCAATAACAGCCTGTCGATTATATTTTTAATTGCCTTCATAATTTTTACAAAAAAAGAAATCACGTTATGTGGAACACCCTGCAATTCAGATACAGGGTGTTCCACATAACGTGAAAACAAACAAATTTGGAGTAGGCATAGGTATACGTATCTCAAGCAATTTCACAATTTCTTAATACACATGCATGCATATGTAGTTTTTTCTTCATGATAATTTCAATCATGCAGGATGTTCATGCCAAAGATTAACCAAGTAATGAAATGCTAGGGAACATTTAGAGTTGTTGGTGGACCACCCAATACAAGGCACTTTATACCAACATGCGCAACTGCATTACACAATTAAGTTATACAGTTGGTTTACTGGTTATTCGAATAAATGTTGGCATTCTCCACATGCTGTTTACTAAATAGTTTTACACACATTTCTGTACCCACTGATACATTGCAACAGAATACTACCCAGGACAATGTTGCGCTTTACTGCAACACATCCCTGTTTGTGTGGCGAACTCGCTGTTCAAGGGCAGCAGCAAAACTGAAATGGCGATTACTCCTTCATTTTACCACCAATTTTTAATCTGTTTTGAGAAACATGTTCACGACAACGGTGGCTTGGTTTTTGTAATTTACACTACCCACCTATCACAACAGCTGACAAAGTTAGAATCTGTTTGACCTTGAAGCTGGGGTCCAAGGTCATGTGAGATACGATTTTTGGGATCTTCACCATGCAGCCAATGCACATGTTATTTTTGGTAGCAATTTTCCAAGTATATATCTAACCAAAGGCATTTTTTTTAAAAGAAAAATTCGATACATTTGTGTGAAAATGATTTATAGACATTCTTCGATAATACAACATGTGCTATGGCATACCACACATTTATTGAATGGGAAATGTTGCGTGAAAAATTCAATTTGCGCAAATACTTGACGCTGAAATGGGGAAAATAAAATGGTGTCTTTTGTTGCCTGCACGTAAAAAAATCTGTTTCCTGCATGCACTATGATGTTTCGTTACACCAGGGTGTAGTGATGATGATTATATCACTTTCGCCAAATGCTTGGCCTCTTTGATGCTGTGGGGTGATGACATATTTTTCCTTTGTGTTGCCAAGAATACCTCTTTTGACAGATGAGTAAAGGCGCAAAAGTGTCAAGTTAGGCCTACATTTATGAGGGTTGCACTAAAGTGAAATAGTATGTATAGTTCATCATGACCCTCACCACAAAGTGAAAATTTCACAGTTTACAATTTACAGTTATGCCATTTGGCAAAAGTTTCATATGTTTAAATGAAATCAAACTTACTCAATACGCATGGTGAAAATATATGAGGACTTAGCACTGAAGTAAGTTTTCCTGTGCTCAAAAGCACTTTCAAAATCAAGGTAATATTTTTAGAAAACGGCTTAAAATGCATATTTAACGTTTTTGATTATTAATATTTGACTTTACAACAGCTTTGTGTTTTTAAGTAGAAAACGGCTAATACTTTCTGAATAGCCCATTAAATGTTGATTTTTGTAGAATGTAAGTAAGCATTGTGTTATTACTTTCCAGATACACTTAAATAATATTTATTATAGTTTTAATACCATCTAGTCAGTTGCATCCCTGAACAACCTAATTGTGGAATTTAAAAACTGTTTACATTTTTGAATTCAGCATACAAAACTTTGTCCTGCATGTTTTCAATTTTTAGACCAATTATTGTCAAATATATCCAGTAGTTGTTTTTTTATTGTCAACTTGCCAAGAAAGAATATGACAATACTGTATAATAGTTAATTCCTTTAATTTTGATTTTATATAAATATATTTTATGATGTAGTTCACCATATAGCAATTGTTATAATATTGTAACATATTGATTTTGCTTGCTAAAATTATTACATGCCTTTTTTACATAGGATATATAAGGCCTATAAATTATTAATCAAAGTGTTTTACAGCAGTTTTTACTTTCTGAGACCTAGATTGATGCCCCACTCAATTAGTAAACTTTTTTTTACAGTCTCGTTGGCATGTGGACTATATCAATCATTTCGTGGAAATGTTTGTCAAGGTTGAATGTTTGTAATCGTTATTGTGTAAACAGTATACCAGACATGGATAGTGCCAGTGAGGTATAGGAATGAGTCTGCGATTCTGATATAAAAAAAAACCAGCGATTAAGCGCTAGACTAACGTGGAAATGTTTAAAAAGATACGTGAACAACTAGTGATTACACAGACTATAGGCTATACAGAGTGAAAAAAATTAGCATGGAAAAATTATACAATACAAGTTATGTTTATAGTTACCTGGCCATATTATTGCCTGCATTATAATAACAAATCACTACATTTTCCAATATTTATTTAATCTCAAACATGCACTTCAAAAATTCTAATAATACACGAATGAACTGTTGTGACTTACGCCCCTGTTATATCTTTTGTACTGCTGTTCATATCTAAATGGGCGTAAGTTTCATGGAAATACACAGCTATTTTGATTTGCATGGGTGACGATGAAAATGGGTCCAATGTTGAAAAATGTAATAATAATTTAATGCCACAGGCAATATTGAATTTTGTATAGTTTTATGATTTAGCTACATATAATGAATTGGTTGTTGATGTGAGTTGCAGATATATTTTGACAACATGGAAAACAAAATTTTATTTTTTGGTTTTTGGGTTGACTGTCCCTTTAATAATGGATTGAGCATTTCCGATTCGGTTTGTTGCTAATTAAATATGCAAACTGATATTAAAAAGAGCACTGTTGTTATGTTAAAATTGTCTTTCGAGTTCACGTCAAATAGACATTTCATTTTTAAATGTTGATAAATAGTATGTCTGAAATAAATCATAATAATTCATGTGTAGAAAATAAATAGTAAGTACAAAATTATTATAATCTGTAGAAATTAAATTATTATTATTTGACTTAACTGATGATGGCCAACTTATAGACAGGTAAACACTACATATGTGCATTTTCCATTATTATTATTGTTAATAAATATAAAAATACAGTAGGCCTAATTGATATTTTGCAACTTGCATTTTTATTCCAATTCAGTGTCATATTTTCCCACAAGGCAAAAGGTTTGGCATAATATATTACGCAATATAATGACAAGTAAAATTTATCAGAATATGTAATGCTTGTTTTTCAAAAAATTGTGCAAAATATTGTAGAAATAAATTACTCACAAGTATACTTTTTTGGTAGAACTTACAAAGTTTTTTTGTGGGGGAAAAATACGCTATACTTTTGAAATAATTTTTTTGCTGGTATGCAATTTTTTGGCATAGTTGTGCAGAACGTTTTTTTTTTCTTCCTGTATTGGAAAATAGGAGAAATATACGCATGTTTATGTGGGAAATGGAATTTGTAGAGAATGGGAATTAATTTGTTTGTTTTGTTTGTTTGCGGGCAGTGAGGTAAATCGGGGTAAGAAAGTTCATAGACGTGGGCTAACTCTTTTCTGTTGTTGATGGTGGTGGTGGTGTTGTTGTTGGTGGTAGTCTGGATGCTCGTCTGGCCTTGAGGCCCACCTGTCTGCCGATGGAACCGTGATAACCGCTGTTTGCGTTTCTCCAAAGTATGACTAATGAAAGCCGAGCGTAATTTATATTCGAGTCAACGTCCTCCCTCCTTTTATTAGTACCTCAACCCTTCTTCTGCATTGCATCTCCACTGCTGAAACCTCTCTAAATTGACCACCTACTGCTCTATCCAAATCATTTCCAATCATTGGATATGTGGACAACGTTAATAAAAAATGTTTTTCATACATTTCTTCTGCAAAGTGCATAGTTTATTTACAGGTTTAGAACTTCTGTCCATAATTAATGTGTATTAAAATGTTAAAATATTTGAGTTTTTGTCTCAAGTATAGTATTGCATTTCGCAGGGTGTCTGCTGATACTGGAAATTTTTTGTTGTCCTTGAAATCCTGGAAATATACGGGACTTTTTTAATCCCGGAAAATGTATAATTTTTGACACTTTACATAATTTCGTTTATTGATTTCTGTGTTCCTCTTCTAATTTGTTTGGAACAAAATACCAATTGAATTAAGACTTTTGAAATTCTATGGTTCATTCCACTTATTCATCAGTTTTTAAGGGATTAATGTCGTTTGTTTTGTATATAATTATCTATATTTTGTGTCCTGGAAATGTTATAAAAATTCTTGAAAATACTGGAATTTTGAAATGAAAGTTTAGTATAGACACCCTGTTGCAGGTTTATATAACATTTTCCATCTATTTTTTTTTTTATAATACATGTGTTTGCAAAATATCAGTGCTGGTCAAGTTATTGAGGATTACTATACCATGTAAAATGAATTATTTTTGCAGTATCCACTCAGATTAGGTCAACCTGTCAAAGTGGCCACTCAGGAGATGCCAAATTTGCAGGGTATAACCTGAATGTTCCCCGCCACCATCAAGTGGACCAATCAGGGTGCAGTTTTTATACCTAGTTCCTGTAGCCAATCAGCTTCGTGCTATACGCAGTGGGGGTACAGCTTTTTTTCCCTGAATTTTTTATGTAGGCCAGGCTACACGAGTGATTTAGTAGGGGAACAAGTTTGTGCAGAAAATGGAACACTTGTGCACAATTGTGCAGAAAATTGAGTTGTCTTTTTATTTTTTGCAGGATTTTTCTGAAATTTCTGTTTTCTATTCACAATCTGTGCCAATAAATTGTTTATTTTATGAAAACATATTTGCAATTTTTTGCACTATTAATTATCAAAAATCTAGCAATGCCTCTCTTGAATAACATGCAGAAAATTCCTATTTTAATTTGATAGCCTTTGTAAAATAGCATTGTTTTCCATTTTATGCAGTGAATCATGCAATAATAAATGCACAGTGAACTTTAAAAAATATTTTTATAATGAACATATAACATATACAGTACGTCTAGTAGCTAGCCTACATTTACTGATAATTCTTGTTAACTTGCAATTTTTCATGTTAATTGATCCCATTAAATACCTCATTTTGTGCTTCAGTTGCACATAATTTAATGCATTTTAATCCCAATTAAACTATGGATTATAAATAGGATTCCTTTGGGGTATTTGATTGCAAACAACAATTTACTGTATGTATTATGGTCATCCATCCCCCTCCTTAATTATATGTGTATATTAATGAATAGAAACCGTTTTAATGGGCATGTGATATAACTTTGGTGTGTATAGTAATTCACCCTTCAATACTCGTCCAAATATGTGGTGTGACCGATTAAAATAGCACTATGATGAATCGGTAATGCGTGTTCGGAGTGTTACGAGATTGGGGAGGGTGTATAGGGGTGGGCTGGTTCTGCATACCGGGGTTTTTGCTGTGGTTCTGGGGTTTACAATGGTGAAAGTATAGAGGGGTGGGCGCGAGGGGAACGAAGAAAACGATGGGCGTGGGAAACGTCTCATCCGGCCTCAAAGGTCCTTCTCTGGACACTACACTATACTCGCCTAAAGTGCCCAATGGCCCTTTCCAACCCACTCCCCTTTTTGTCAAAACTCATCTTCACATTCAGCAGCTTGACTCTCTCCATCCCATCTCCATCTTCTTATTTCTCCCCTGTGTGCTGGTTCATAAGTAACTACCTGTCTTTTTTTTTGCCCGTGCGTTTTTTGGGGGGACCTTTTTTTATGATCGGAATTCATTTTTGACATGTTAAAATTGAAATTTAGCATGGGTGCCACTTTTAAATTTTTGGCGTTTGGCCGCCAAAAGCGAACAGCCGATCGTCTAACTAAGAAAATTATGGCTTGTATATTTACACCAAATAGCTCATTGTTTACACACTATACTCCACAATGTCCAGAAAAGCAAATTAAATTACATTTATGTGTGTATTATAATTAATGAAAGTGTAGCTAAGCTTATTAATATTCTATATAGAAATACCATAAATTATACTTAGCATTGAGAAATGAATTGTATACCAAGGAAACTGCGAAGTCATTGCACCAAAAGCTCGAAGGGAAAAGTATTATAAGATGAAAGGATAGGGAGATACTTATGGTCCATCTTTGAATCGCCATATTTTTTATGATGCAGTGCAATCTTTCACCCCTTTCGGTTTAGGCCAGGGTTCTTGGACCCGGTCGTGGGTTCTCGGTGCTGCATGGACCATCATTGTACAGCATCTTGAATAGAGATGCTTTGTGAGTAAGCAAGTTCGCCTTCGCCCTTTGGCCACCCGTTTCAGGAGGTCATCAATGGCCGGACCCCCGTCACGACTTGGCCCTTTTGTGTACTGTTGGGCCCCTTCTGGCCGAGCTTTCCTTTCCCATACGTTATGCAAAGATTGTTCGTCTATATATTGGCCAAGTTATTGCAAAGCATATATCTCGCAAGTCGGATCACTGTAATCAGGGCCAATGTTGACCACGTGACCAAGATTTATTGCAAAACTATTTGAAGGTGCATATGACAATGGACCTGTCTGCATATGGTGCAGAGGGTATAACCTAAAAGATGACCAGCTTTCCAAATGCTTTGTTTTGCAAACTTTTAATATGAGTACATCCATTGGGGAACACTAAAAAGTTTTTTATGTCAATTATAGTGACATACACAAGCACATATCATTTATTTTGCTGTTTATACGCATTTGTTTGGCAGAGAAAATATTTAATTATTTGTATAATATTTAACCGTGCAATAGATTAATTTCCTGTTATATTTACATATATGAACTTTTTTCAAAAAAATAAGGGCCGAGTACAACGAAACTCCTTTAGCTCATAACTTTCTTTTCACTATATACATATATTGAGAAACGGATTTCACCAACGATATCAGTGATATTAACCACATTTTATTGTGATATCAAAAGGGTAGCATGCAAAACCTTGTCAGTTCACCTTTAAGTTTTCAACCTGCTGATGTTCGTCTTTGTGCGACCTTGAGTGCAGTTGGTTGCAAAAATCAACAACCCCTCAAGTTGTGAAGATCGGTCAATGAAGAGTTGAAAACGGCAGTGATGGACTGGCTGAACTCACATGAAGGCAGTGGAATTTTGTTCTGGGGCTTAAAAACATTTTTTACTGTGTCCAACGGGCTACACTTTAAAGGTGAACTGACAGGGTAAAATAATGAATTACCAATTTCGATAAAAATTTGGGAAACGGTTGTAAATGAAATGAATATTATTACACTAAATTTGCAGTTCTGGGGAAAAATTGGTTTTGTAGTTACACCAAAATACAGTTCAGCCGCAAAAAAACCCTTATTTCGTCAAAAGACCCTTATTTCGTCACAGCTTTTCTGAAAACTTCATGTATGTCATTCTAACAGTCCCCAAAGGTGACCTTCACTGCAAGGAGGGATGAAATGTGCTGTAACAAGTATTTTTGGACCTTCGTTCTCCTGATATTTCACACCTGCGATCCCACGATCGGTGTGCGCATATGTGCGCTATTTTAAACCCTTATCATTAATAGCGCAGCGAATGAATTGTATAAAATTTTTTTAACACTGACAACATTTTAATTTGAATGTTCTCAGCTACTGGAAAAAATTTCAAGGGGGTTTACAAAACCATGTCAGTTCACCTTTAAAATGAAGCTGTGATGTTTGACACAACTGAAACATTTGTTCCCTTAAATTAGTTCTTGCAATAAAGGCCCTCAATAATCCGGCACCCCTGTGTGCAAGGAACGACCGGATTACGAAGAGTCTGGTGTACTTATATAGGCCTACTATGAATTACTAATTATAGGACTGTGTGATATAAGACAGCTTTATTCCGCAAACAAGCTAATTTAAAATATTGGCAATGATATTTTATTATTTTTTAGCCTATATATATACAGTAGCGCTCAAAAGTAACTGGCCAAGACAAGCAGATGTAACAAATAGCCTATATTATGTAAGACATAAAGCTGCAGTGTATAGTTGCCTGCATATATAGTCTAATTATGTTGACCATTGACTTCCGTTAGCGGGTTTATCAACACTTTGCCCATCATTTTACAGCAATAAATATGTGTTTATTGCAAGGTGAAAAGTATATAACTGGTCAATGCATTAGCTAAGTATTCATCCATCATGTTTGGTATAGTTGGCTACAGTATAAATATCTGAATGATGCCATTATACACACAAGCTCAGTTTTGTGATGCATCTTCAATTCCTTGCTAATGTCTACTGATTGTGAATGTTGCTGACCAACTTGGACTCAAACAAACAAGACAGGTTGCTCGCAAGATTGCCTAAGCACAACCCATTGATGGCAGCTGTAGACATTAACAAGGAATTAAAGTCGCATCACAACCTGAGCTTGTGTGTCCATAATAAAGCAACATCTTGCTGATGCTGACTCTTTGGGCGACATGTAGCTGCACCTTGCATCTATACCTAGCTGTCGCCTGTAATCGCGCTTCCCTGCAGGTTCCGTGTGTCTGTGTGGCTGCCTACTTTCAGGGATTTTTGACCTAACTTCGAAAGCCCATGTAGCTCCCTTATAGTAACCATCTTTGCGGTACATAACGAAGACATTAATGTGATTGTTAGCCCATCCCCTCCAACACCTTTAATTTTGTTCTCCGAGCTGCGTAACACCCTGTATAATACAATTAAAGGATCTATATCAAGGATTAAAAAGTTTATGGTACGAGTCATAACAACTTGCGTGTTTAATTTAAAAATACAAATCCGTTGTAATCACAAATGTTAATTAACAAAACGTTTAACATGCATTTCATACTATTTTTATTCAGTGCTGCTGAAGTTTGTCAAGTTATTATACTGCCAGTGCAGTTATCAAGTTTATTACAAGTTTGACCTCATTTAAAAGGTCAAACGGCATGCCGGTCATTCAAAAGAGGGGAAGAGCAATTTATACAGTAAAGGAAACAAAGTTTTACTGCCCTTAGGAATTGATTTATTGAACAACAAACAATAATGCACAAAATGTGAGTAGCCATTGTCTATATGATATGAGCACCTGTGACATGATCTTTTATGGACGGTATTTTAGTGCGGTATTTTTAGTGCCAATACACAATTTCACATGTTACGTAATAAATTGTAAACTTAAATATGCATATAACATTATGTTATTTAATATTTGACATTGCAACACCTTTGAATCTTAAAATAAAAAGCGGCTAATACTTTCCAGATAGCCATATACGTATTATATACAGTATAATTATAGCAAATCTACATAATATGGCAGTTAAAAAACGCATTTTACAAATTAACTATTGTTGATTGGAAAATTAAACTACAGTCGAACTCGGTTATAACATCATCTTCGGGACCATCGAATTTATGTCGTTATACAACCGAGGGTCAATTATTATGACTATATAGGGTTAAGGCGAGAACACACGTTTGACGTTTTGAGGGTGGGGAAATACAATTTTTTGCGTTTCTGAAACTTGTATTCGGAAAATCGGCGCTGCTAATGGCCAGCACGGACCTTAACCATGATAAAATTATGCGTAATAGTTCGAAATACGCTCTTTTATTTGAACTATAGTTTGTGTCTGTGCG
>JAQFZQ010000361.1:0-35886 GCA_034696005.1 Glomeris marginata | reverse complement strand
ACATTTGGTGTATTATCTTCGCTCACAGTGATTTTTGAAGTTTAAATCGGGGAATACGGGAGGAGTACGAACATCGAGACGTTTAGTGAAAGCGTCGTAGTGATTGCATGTTTGGGGTGCTTGACCATTGAACAGTGACAAGCACCAAACCATTGCATGCACCAATCAAGAGTTAGTTGCGCAAAAGAACCGGTCACAATAGTAACAAATGCAAAGTAGACTACTGTACAACACTGGCAATAAGCCAACAATATCAACAATAGCACATGGTCAAAAACTAGTTCACATTATCCAACAGTGAATGGCGGATGTATTAAGATTAAGATAGAGCATCGAACAGGCATTTTGTTTAGTGGACGGCTATCCGGAAAGTATTAGCCGTTTTTTATTTAAAAGTTCAATGTTGGCATTTAATGCAAACGTTTAACATGCATATTGAACTATTTTTAAAAATAGTATCTAATCTTACATGTGATATAGTGTATTGGTTTCATTTGCATTGTAAGTAATGGCGTTGCGACTCCTGCATTTTGAGCATTATCGTTTGTCGCCCAATAAATCAATTCTGGAAGACGGTAAAATTTGTTGCTTTTACTGTGACTTGTTCTTAACATTTGTTAAGTGATCTGTATATGCCATGCATTTGACAAAAGTTTGCCAGTTGAAAGGTATCAAACTTGTAATAAACCTGTGTAACACACTGGCGGCAACATGATGGGACTTTAGCCACTGCAGTAATTTTTCCTAGGGCCATGAAACATATTAAAAATACGGTAACATTTAAAAAAATAGTTTTAAGGTACATGCTAAACGTTTTGCTAATTAACATTTGGCATCGCAACAGCTTCGGACTTTTAAATAAAAAACGGCTAATACTTTCCGGATAGCTCAAGTATAGCAAAAAAATAAACTGGGAAAAAATAGGTTTCACCTTTCATTGCACTACGATGGTTTTCCATTATATAATAACTATACAACTGCTAATGGGTGCAAAAAGTGCCAAGTTTCGACCCTCAAATTGCATTTATATATAAATTATATTTCTTATATATTACATCAACTGAAAACTGGGTCATTGCTAAACTGATAGGAACATTAAACACAATCTTCCAAACATATAGAAGGTTATTCTGTGAAAGATATAGCCCAATCAAAAGTCATCACTATGTGGTCTTCTTTCAGTGTATATTGCAGTATATAAAATTGTTAATTTCTTCCTGATGCTGTAATTGGTTGGAATATTGTCGGATGTTTGTCAAGGAAATATTGTGTATAGAATTACAACAAATATTATGTAATTATAAGTAGTTATCATCACTTATTTAAAACAAACCGAATTTCAAATTATTATTTTTTAGGTTCAGATTAAGGGTAACTACCTTAATTATTACAAAACGGTTAACCTTTAAATTTAGCATTTTGCAAAATCAACCTTTGCATTTATTATATAACCCTATATCATTCCATGGAATAAAAGTTCACATAGGCCTATTAAATATTTTTTTCACTGACCATGTGAGTGTAATAAAAAGTAATGATTCATAGTTTAAAATGCAATGACCTGTTATGCAATTTGCAGATACCTTTTCAATAGACATGTCTTTAAATTTCCAAAACCATGGTAATTTTCCTACATATATAGCATTAAACATGTGAGTTATTCCTCTCCACTTTGCCCCAAGTCCAATAGACAACAAGTCTTCAGTTGCTATTTACGATTACTTTGATTGGATAAACTTTTGGCCATACTCCATAATCAGCAGGGCATCATAGAAATAAGCTTTTACAGTGAAGGTGAAACCTTTCCATAAGGATATCCTTACATTGAAGCAGTTTAAATTCAGTTTCCAAAAATGGAGCCTCAACTTTCCAATCGTAAGTCTCTTATATAACAGAAAATGTAAATGTATATAAATTGAAATTTAATATAGTTATTATTGAATCCAACAGCATCTTTGGGAGATAACATGCGTTTTATAAACACAAAGTATGGCAAAAATTACGTGCAGTTGCTTCATGTCCGCAGAGATAATGTCAAGCATATGATCAGAGAGATTGAGGTCCTTAAATTAATTCATTATATAATATATTATATATTCAAATAACAAAATAATTAATAGAAATGTTTTTAAAAATATAATAGGTAAATGTGGCATTATCACTGAAATCACAGAAGGATTATTTAGTAGGGGATAATACAGAAATCATTGCTACAGATTCACAAAAGAATACTGTGTATGCCCTGGCAAAACAGTATGGTGTAAGTACAGTGTAAATTCAAAAGATGTCAAAAAGGTTTTTCTAAAAATCAAGATGGCTGCCATGTGAAATGAATTATTCACCAGAAAAATTTGTAACATTTTGACATTTTTTTGTATATTGACTAGCTGACTTTTTTGAGTTAAAGGTGAACAGACATGGTTTTGTAAGGTACCCTGAAACTTAACCTCTATAAAGAAAAATCATGGAGAATAAAACAAAAGTTGAAACAAAATTTATTTAGAAATTGGCAAAAAAGTTATTAGCACTTAAAAGTTTTAAAATTAGCAAAATAGGAGGTCATATAGCATTGGCGAACCTCCTAACTTAAAGTGCTAATAACGAATATTGTACTCAATTTCACACAGATTCTATTGCAATGGTTTTTCTTGATGTAGGTATACTTTACAAAACTAATTCAGTTCCCCTTTAATACAAAAAATGAATGCATATTGCTTTTCTTATACTTCTAGGTGGAAAGTATTGAACGTTTTGGCATCTTACTGTGCAGGCATTTTATAGATAAATACCAACAGGTAACATCTGTAAGGATTTCTCTCGAGGAATTTCCATGGAGAAGAATACTAATGGTAATTCAATATTTCCTCCAATATATTTTTTAAATATATATTTTATATTAATCCAAAAAGAAATCAATAAGATCAATAACAACCCACAAACGTTGAAATTCAATGCCATATATTAAACAGCTGGATGATATTACATCCATACAGGGTGTTTTATAAGTCATGGTCAAAGCTATAGTACACACAAAACCAAAAACCCAAAAAATAATAATAATTGTTTTAACTGTTTGGTGAATTATATTTTATGTTTAGGACAATCAAAAACACGTTCATGCATTTGTTCATATTCCTGAAAGTGTTCATCTGTCCACCGTGGAATTATCACGGCAAGGTATGGGAAAATTCAAGATGGCCGCCATTCTATCAATGCCTTAAATCAATTGAATTAATTGAATTACAACTACGAATTTGATCAGGGAAACCAACAGTTCAGTCTGGAATAAGAAAGTTTAGAATAATGAAAACCACTCAATCGGCTTTCGTGAATTTCGTACGTGACGAATTCACTTCGCTGCCCAACATGGCCGACCGCATATTCTGCACCGAAGTAAATGCCACATGGATTTACAATGCTTTCGAGGATGTTGATTTTGAAGACATTTGGTTGGAAATTATGCTTTAACATACGTATAAATAATACGGCATCTGCATATAAATAATCAAAAATACTATTTTAAGGAAAAAGGTAAAATCGGCCATTCTCGACAGTTTTGCCGGTCCACCGAAAACAGGAATATTCTCTTCTTCTGTCCAGCAAACCATTTACAACACACAAAAATTGATTCTTACCAGAATCCCACAGGTAATAAACAATTTTTTAAACTATAAATCACATTTTTGAAGAGAGAGAAAAAATCAGCAAACCGATAATCACAAAATTGTAATACGTACAATATCAAAATTAACAATTGACCAATCAATTTAAATAAAAATATTAAAATATATAATTTACTATTCTCAAAACATATTGATTTATTGACCCTTATTTCATTGTTTTAATATGTATTTTAAAAATATTTTGCGAAATCTTGTAAATTTCGGTACACTGATTTCTTCCCCACCCTGTATTTTTTTGCATTCCAGGATATATTGTAATAATTGCCCATTATATTCCAGATTGCCTCCATAGAAGTTGAACTTCCAAATATCCATTATTACCCGGCTGATTTCTCCAAACTTCCCGCGCTTGGTCTTCGTCACAACGATGAAGTAAATATTAATTATTAATTAAATCTGATTAATTCTAGGAAAGATTCCACACAAAAAAGTAACATATTATCATTATTACATTACATTAGGTTTTTCTTCCATCGGAAAAGCCATCAGGAAATATCTACGCCAAAGTTGAACGCGTCGCGGCCAAATCTCATTTGTAGCATTTGACGCGTACAAATTTCAAACTTACAATTCCAACTTGAAAATGTTATTATTGTAGTTATTTGAATATTTCACAAATATAATAACTGCTTCAAAGGTTTCTTCCAAATGAAGTACACTTATGTTTAATTTGTCTTTCCGCGCGGTACAAATACAACAGACTGCCGTTAAAAGGCAAATTACATCAAATATGTGTAAGGCTTGCAAATGCTAGTTTTTCAAGTATTTGTATTATATTACAAAATGAGTAAATGCATCAGTAATTGGACAGCAACACTTTCTTATCATTGTACAGTAAAACCCAGATTAATTTACTGGTTTATTTGCCGCATTTGGAAATGCATGTGATTGCAGGAAACTGCAATAACTTGAATAACTAGGATAAATTTAATCCAATTAAAGCTGTTTTAAAATACAATATAAAATAATTAAATCAGGGTTTAATTAATTTACTATGGACTGTTATTATTGATGAATTGACTTCAACAAGAAAGTATTTTCCCAAAAAAACACTAACATGGAGATTGTGTATCGCCAGTGTCTACAAGTACAAACATTCAACGTATACGTACTTCAGACATCAAACTTGTATGTGACATTATATAAATGTTCAACAAGCCAAAAGCTACCAACTTGTCTTCCATAGATTAGATCATTTGCAAAATGTAAAAACTGCATTTTTAACTCATTATCCTGAAAGTTTGCGCGGACAAGCGGCCCGCGGTTCTCGTATAAACCGTAATTATAACTTTACAGACTAAACTATAACCAACTTCAACTCATTGTATTCTCTAGATGGTCAAAATAGCCTTAAACTACCTATTTTACTATATATTTAGTTAATTAAAACAATGGTAAGACTAATGGCTTACTTATTTCATACAAGGGACATCGCGACAACACGTCCACGTTACGTTTCACGAGAAAACCCAGTTAATCTAATTAACAAATAAATTCAAACCCTCTTACTTATTGTACATTCCTATTATCCTGGGAAATGAGTAACTTCCAATAAACTTCAAAACTCTTTACAAATATGGAGTTATCTACATCGCTAAGTCGCGCTATCGAGACTTTCCCGTACTTTTAAATCACTTAATTCCATATAACTGCTAAACAAGTTTTAATTTCCTAGCAGATAATCAAATAACAAGGGGCCATTGTTGCTAGAAAACTATGTGGAACTTTTCTAGAATAAGATATTTGAACAAATATGTGGACGGTACTGCGTTTGCGAACTCCGAAACTAAGTGCATAGACAATGTACCTGTCAGTAACAATGCTACTGTACTACAAACAAACCCTTGAAATTCCTATATTTAAGATATGCAGGACTCCACAATCATCTCCATGGCAGTTTGTGATATATATTTGGTGGATATACGTACAACATTGCGCGCAATGCAAAAAGCACCAATGCACGGCATCGGTGAGTTCTGTTTCAAACTGGGAAAGATTATCCTACACCCACAATGTGCCAGGTACCAATGTAATTGGACACTTTAAAGTTCCATATACAAAACTCAAAACTACATATTCATAGTCCTGTCAACATTGTGCGGCAAGAATACGCATCCAGTACGTATACGGTTATTATCATTATTTCAACAATATGTCATGTAGTAGATTTCCCAACCATGAATAACCGATAGAAAGACAATATATAGTTAACATAGGGGCCATGAACTCTAAGGTGGCATCATGAGGAATGGAAATAAACAGGTTTTGGCAGGTTTCGCAAGGTTGTTGCACGCAATATATTGCAGTGCAACATTCCAATAGGTTACATACAGGAAACATTGCGCGTAATAGCTACACTCCGCAATAAAGTTGCGAAAGTCGTTTGCCTTCGAAATTTTCACTTGTTTCATAGAAATCTCTTTCAATTCATATCAAAATTGAGAAACTAAAGTTACAGTATGTAATTCTGTTCCTTCTTAATGTCGTGTAGGCTCTAGTTTTATGAAATAACCATTCTTAATTATTTAAACAAAATAAACACCAACTTATATATTTCAATTTTGTGATTTTCATGAAATCGATTTTGATAATTCAAAAAACCAAGTACAAACTTACAAATCTAGAAATGACATGATGTTAAATACTGATCTAACTACATACTCTAACTTTAGTTTCCTTATTTCGATGCGAATTGAGAGAAATTCCAGTTCAAAATAGTTAAAATTTCAAATAAGACGACTTCCGCAACTTTATTGCGACACGCGTAATTTCACGCAATGTTTCCCATAGGTTACCCATTGGCATGTTGCACTGCAATATCTTGCTCGCAACTTTATTGCGAAACCAACCAAACTTTTGAGTGCCATCATGTCTCTTTCTATATTCCCCATGTTGCCTGCCTCAAATGCAGTTTTCCACTTGCATAGATGATACTAGAAGTGAAAGACGCAAAAGTGACACTCCTGTGAGGAGCAATATAACTGCAACTCACAGCGGTGCATCGAAGCGAAGCGACCGTAAATATAGTGTTAAATATGTGTAACCAGTGTAACTAAGGTTCAAATTGACTAGAACCGTTAAGGTGTGGTGTGATTGCTGTCACAAGAGTCAGCTTTAACCTGTATACTTCACTGCAGCCGTGGAACAGCTTTCAAACCGGTGGCAAGGTGTTCGGTTCGAGGAGGGCCTTGCGGCGCGCAGACTCTCGCGCAACGTTCTGGTGAACTCTGTTTAATCTGTCCTATATGGGTGGAAATTGACAGTGTATTAGGACTAATGGTGAGAATGTTACATATATGCAGTAGTTAGTTTGTTAGTTACCTGGGCATTTTGCAAGATGTTGTTGACCAACATGACGCGGCGCTTGGCGTTCATCAACTTCTTCACGTACATGTCCAGGTCCAATGGGATTTGCTGACAATCTGAGATTCGACGTAGATCTGAAAATATAATAGGTAATCAATAAAGGATTGTGTATTTTAAGTAATAATTTAAATTATTTTCAAGTAGAGTGAGGAAAAATTTATGGGAATATCACGGTGTCTATAACACTAAAAAATAAATAATGTAATTGCTTTCCCAGGATTTCCATGACTATTTTACACAAAATGCAATGTCTAAATATTATTTTGTAACACCAGTAATATAAATATGGAATATAACTTTGAAATATCCATAACCATTTTAAAAGTTTCTATTATTTTGCTATAGGAGAATTAGCAATACCAAACTCCATAACTTTTCCAGGAAATCCAGGAATTCCATGACAGTAGACAACCTGATTGGATATGTTTTTACAATTTTTCTCTCAATAAATTACAATTAAGTTTACATTATGCAAATAAAATGTTTTTGTTTCATTTTTTTCTTTTCATTAATTATATTATTGGAATTTTATTACCATGTCTCCACATTATATATTTTCTACGTTAAAACAAGGTTAAAATCAGCAATCATATTTGTATAGTATACAATTTGCATGGATTAGAAATATAACAAATTTAAAACAAACTTTCAGATATAAAATATTTATCAGATTTCATATCCATGCAAAACTTGTGAATAAAACAATACAATCAATACATTTACCTTCAGCCAAGCTTTCGATCTGTTGCTTCAGCTCTATTTGCGTGATTCTGAAAGAGTAATTAGTAATTAATTAGCAAAATTAATTCCCATCTGAAAGATAAAATGGATAAAACATGATAAATTTATATTCAAACCTGGTGGACCGAACTCTTTCGTTCAGTTGCTCCATGGCAGGTTTAAACAAACTCATTATTCCCTCGGCCAACATATTTTTCGTTGAATTATCGTACAAATCTTCGGTTTTCTCGTCTTGAGAAGTATTCGTGCTATCGGTGTCTTCCATCTTTGTAGTTACAACCGCAAGTCCGCAACCTACAACTACCGCTACATCGCCAAGAAACGGCGCCGATTGGTTCTTTAAACCACGCCTATTTCTGCAACCGGAGCATGTTCGAAACTGCTTTACGAAATATTAACATTATTATCGATCATTTTATACCATTACAATCGCAACTGCATAATAAAACGTATAAATATTGGCCAAATTTTTTTGAATGTTTCCATAATAGTTGATACGAACGCATCAAAATGGCGTCCGAATCTGAATTGACTGAACTCCGTATATAGGACCACAAAATAACAAAGGAGGATAAGATAATCGCCACCAGAACTGTGGACTCTTTATATTAGATTTTGCCAACATATAATCGATCCTGTCCTCTGTTCAATGTTAACACGACGAACTGAATGTAGGTGGCAGCACCGGTAATGTGGCCTCACTATTGTACACAAACTTCAATTAAAAGTGCTGCTGCCAGAGGATAAAATTCGTTACGCTGATGATATCTGTCAACTCCATGTCTTAATTTGTTGGGACACCCGTTAGTTACACCAACAAATACCCTGAAAGTTTCCGGTTTACGTGAATATAGTTTGAAAAACAGTTGAATAAAAGAGTACAGACACAAGTTTATCATAAACCTCACTGTTAAATGCAACCCCAAACCACAATATGGACAGCACCAACAAGGTTCTAGAAATTGCAACATATTAGCGTGACAAAAATGACAACAAAATCCTGCCAAGTGGGCAACAACCGGGTTGTTCGTACCGTTTCAAAAATTTAATTCGGACACCGCGTAATTCGTATAAACACCGTTTTCCAAAAACAAAAATAAATTTCTAACAGGACATAATTGAGCAAATTTGCGAACTTCAATCATCTAAACCAAACTTAATTGGTGCACGTTTTGAAAATTTCCAATACGAACATCCACGGTCCGCCCCAGGACCTTAATTTCTCGCGGGACACAACTCAACAGACCGGATCAAGGAAATGCAAAAAGACAACACATCGCACTGTATAAAAAACGAACGTTCACATGGCAGTGATGTCCATCACATGCCCAGACCTTCCCACTCGATCAGGTATTGCACTCGTCCTTCGGGCGTAACCCTCCGAGCGAGCACGTTGAACCTCTCACCGCTCGCTATCCTGTTCGCCGCCCCGAAGTAACTGGTCACCGAGAACTTCAGGTCGTCGAACAGCAAAGTCGGCCCTCTGATGGACTCGGCCTCCGTCGAGGAAGGACCTCCGCCCACCGCGCCGTGACCGTTTGCCGCGAAGTCCAGGAGTCCCGCGCCGTTGATCAGCGATCCCTCGTCGTTCTCCGCTTGCCGCCGCTGGTTCCTCTTGGGGCCGTTCTTCGCGGTGCCCACTTTCCTTCTCAAGGGCTTCGTGAAAGGAGCAACGAGAGGAGGAGGAGGGAGGTTGGATGGTAATATCTGGTCCACGTGCTTGTTCACGGTACAAAAAGGGTTATTCTGGCCGTTGAAGTTTGTCGGCGCGGGAATGATGGACTCGAGGGTTGCGCGGGAGGAAGTGTCGTCGCCGTCGTCTTCCGAGGAATCTTCACAAACACCTTTCTTGCAGTTGCTTACCACGCTGCTTGCATAGCCGTTGGCTTCGCTGCCATCAGCGCAACCCTTTTGATTCATCTTCTCACCCTGGAAGCAACAAGATTGATTTGCCGTAAAATGCAAACCGATGCGGTGCGACGAACATCACTTAGTAACCTCGGCATCCAATTAGTGACACGCATGAATGGATTAACAAGATTCTCATTGTCCGTGAACTACACTTACCCTCATCGCACGATCCTGAGGAACCTTTAGAGAATGCTTCTTGGCTTTAGGCAACGGATCTTTCGGCGGCGCAACCGACTTTATCTTTGGGTTCACGGTTGGTTGTGCGTTACCGGTGTATAATAGTTGTTGCTTAACCTAATTCCCAGAATGCAAAACGCAATTAACCATCGTGCGTTTTTGTTTCGATCGGGTTATAGAAGCTCGTAACCCGTACCTTGGAGCTGCCGTTGTTCGCCGCCGCTGCGCGCAGCCTCAGTAACTTGCAACTAGGGGTTTCGTCAAGGAAAAGGGTGCAAACCGGAGGACTGCTGTCCATGGACATCAGCAACTCCAGGTCGGACCTTCGCCGCTTTCGGTTCGGCTTCTTCGGGGGGCTCGGTGACGTGGTGCTCGTCTCCGAAGACCTGGAACTAGGACTACGGAGCGAAACATGAAATGAATTGTGATCTTACGTGGGACACCAAATAATATACTATCATGTTATACCGCAAAGATAGTTACCTGATGGGCAACGGCCTCAATGGGACAAGGACCTTATTCCGTCTCCCTTGTATCTTCAGGCTATTGACCACGTGATCCGTGATGGGCTTGACGGCCGGCAGGATGACTTTGGGTGCAGACGGTGGCATGCGCATGCGAAGGCCCCATATATTGTTGCGCTTCTTAATCTCCTTGCCGCTTTTGAACCTTGCCATCAAAGATTTACTGTCAGAATTTCATCAGGTTACTAGTGTTTTCACCGCAGCGTCGCCATCTCGTCAATTAACCTTGTTTTACTAGCGATGAGAGCCGCTTGCATGTGAGTCCTCCGGTCTTCCGCACGGGTCTTTGCGATCTACAACATTACCATCCACCGTTAAGACACCGTGTCCCTCCTCTACACCCATCAAAACAACCATCCATACATTGCCCTGGAGTTGCAGCGTGTCCCAACAGCTGTTTACGAAAGGCATAATGTAAAGCGCGAAATCAAAATATTTCTTGTTCAACTCGATGCTTAGATTATAGATGACTAGATGCGCGATGTCTGTCCTGGAATCACGCAACGTAACTTATTACTTTAAAATACAATACGTCGGGCAACAGTAGGTTATTGGCACAACTCGAGTAGCGCCAACGTACCATTTCAGTGGAAGCCTTTTTATATACTCGGGACCCGAATTGCACACGGAACAAACGAAGACGTAAAACCTGGAAAATTTAATCAAATTAATATAGTTTAACCTAATACGCTGTAAAAAGCAGATCTTCAGTAATAACTTACCGGTCGCCGTAAAGAAGGGGTTTAGTTAAGCATTTTAAACAAGCTTCGTGGAACCACTGCCGGCATTTACAACACTGCAGCATTTTCATCCACCACCTAAATATAAGATATGTTACGTAGCAATAGACATGTCATTCGTTATAAAAGGGGTCGTAGCAATATTGGGAAAATTATATTGACTACACTGTAAAATAAAGCGGTGATGTATATGTTTGAAACAACCGAGACGTTTTTGTCCTTTAATTGGTTTTTGATTTCTACTCAATCGACCCTTATTTTTGAAATGAGCCTCGTATTATTCAGCATTTTCCAATATTAAATAATTATAGGTTCCCAATCCCTTAATAGGTTTTTATAGATTTGCTACGACCACGGCATTAAGAGTTAGCTTACTGTCCGGGACCGCTGCAATAGCAGTAACAATGCTGATCGTTGATTTTATGTTGCGGGTCCCACGTCAAGGAACGCAGCTGTAATCGAAAACACCATCATTACTAAACTTAATTGTACACTTTAATTGAAATGATCAGCTGTTGCTTCAAATATTTACTTCGTAAGGCAATGACGTAACGTTGTGCTGCATTGTCTTTCCTGCTGGACCTTTCTTCGCTAACTGCTCCTTCTTTAAAATAGAAACAGAAAACTTATAGGACCTAAAGATTTGAGAATAAAACTACAAGTGCAGTCTCAAAATGTGCTAACCCACAGTAACTACCGTACAAAGATTAGGTTAGCGTACATTTTGCGAGAGCCCTTCTTCGATTAACCGACTAACCAAACACAATTTGGTACTATTCGCTGCTAATATGCACTTCTGGCAAACCCATTCAACATCAGGCAGCAGAACTTCGCTTGGAATGCATGGACTGTGGCACCCTTGGTGATAACCTCCAATTGCAAACATTGTAATCAGCCCAATGGAAATATAGTAAACAACTGTACGACGTCCAAAGTGGAAGATGAGTGGAAATGGGTTTATTCCATTAATGCAACTCCATTAAATAATGCCCCATCCCCATACTTGAACTCAAAACACATTTTTATTTAATTATTTAAGATAAAGGTGTAAAGATATAGTTTATAAAAATTAAATGAAGACTGGAAAACATGTTCAAGTGTCTACTAAACTTTAATTTCAAAATTCCAGTATATTTCCAGGATTATCAAGGACATTTTTTCAGTTTACCCAACAAAATGAATTGACTGATACTGTTGGATATTAATGTTATGATTGAATCCTTGCTTGAATAATAAAGCAACAATTGATTAAATGTAATATAATTTATCCTGCAAGCAAACTGATGAATAAGTAGATTTAAATGTTTTTATAAATGCAAATTTAAATATAATATGCTAAATTTTACAGGATTTAAGTAATTAAAGGATTCCAAAATTAAATTAAAAAGTACATTATATATTTCCAGTTTAGTAGACACTGTATTTAGTTTTCTAGAAAATGTTAATTGCATTCATCTTCCAAAGGAGGTCTAATTCAAAACATTTCATCTATATGGCCCGCAAACTTTGAATTTTCTACACGCAGTTCAGATGCAAAGTGACTTTATAGTTTGTTGGCTGCAAGAAGAGTAATATACTACATAATAATACCTAAGCCACACGCATCACACAATACTATCTCGTTGGGCTTTTCTGATACCCCACTCTGGCACACGGTGCACAATATATCTGACTCCTGGCAGTGATCTGCATTGAAACAACATAAATTAATTAAAATCCACCAATTACTATATTATTCACTGCAATCCACTGAACTACAAACCTCGCTGCATGTCTTTGAGCAACGTCCAATACAAGGAATTATCCTCAAATTTAACCAAACACTTGCCGCACTCTTCATCAACCTGTCGAATTTCACGCCGAGATTAATACAAAACCATTATAAAAGGATTAAAATGAGATTATTCACCTTGATGACAATCCCTAAATACAACAAGCCATCGTTCCAGCGACACAACACTTCATGGCCAACACGATAAGGGCATCTGTTGGTGCAGAACGCTTCGCACGAGATGCCGTCACCTTCCGAAGACTCGTTCAACCCCGAGGTAGCGCACAGTCCTAGCGGCAGCCAGAATCACAATTCTCATTCAATCAGAATGCAAAACACTTTCATTGAATACTCTATCTATACCTGATCCTTCTGTATTATAGACTCCCTCCACTGACATACTGTTTAGTATTTTCTAAGGAATTTTCAGATGGCCAGCTTGGAAGACCACCTCGCACCGTTTCGCGCTGTCCGTGACATCTAACTTTCAAATGGACAACTGGATGACTGCGAATATAAAAGAAGACCTGGTAAATATCATTTAAAAATGTCTAAATTGTACATTTTTAAATTACAAATAGTCTTATTTTTTTTTTTACATGGAACAAGTGAAAAATTATATACATCCTAACAGAAAAGTTCTGCAGTTTGTCCCATAAAACTTAACTTTTCATTCATAAAAATACACAAAACAGTAGGTTTTATGGACAAATTACTGCAAATTTTCAATGAAGGGTTTCACCATTTTAATAATTTAACTATTATATGTTTGCCAGTTTGTACTAATATTTCCCACATTGTTAAAGTATGCACATTAGCAACTCATAAAAATAACCGTTAAATTATATAACAATTTCCTATTTAAATATTTTTCCCAAACTAATTGAAGTTTTAAATTAATTCCTTTGCTTCACTAAATTGGGCACAATTTCCTGAAATTACTACTGCATTTTTATATTATTAAAATGAAATTGCGATATTCCTCTTCTTTCAAATTCTTTTAGCAAATGTCAACTAAATATTATAAATTAATACTAAGCTAAATAAACTTGTACAAGCCTCTATTCTATCAATACATGGTTTATTTTTTTTTTCTATTCCCTAAATTCAAATAATAATTTTTTAAAACGAATTCAAACCTTTGGCTAAATGAACCATAAATTTAACCCAAGATATAACCGACAACATCTACTGAAACCACATTTGGAACGAGGTAATTTGTATTGTTATATTGCAACAACAATATTAATTTCGCCCGCATTACCGATAACCATGACCCAAATTCCCGCACAAAATATTTACTGGCTAAAATCACGCATACGCAACTTTATTGCACCGCAAGAGTATTGCGCGCAACACCCCCGGGCACAAATAGCCGCGTCACGTGGATAAAAGTTGCGCGAGCAACCGATCCCGCGCAATAAAGTTGCGCCGCAACACCCCCTAACCCGCAGGCGGCTTTTAGGCCTAATCGCGCCCATTTTCCCGCATCAAATCGCGTTTAAACAGCCATCGCAATTGAAAAATTGATTATCGAAGCAAGTCAAGCGATAAATGAACGTTAAACCGGCCGTCACATACGTGCAAAGACGGATTATTACGGCCATGTGGGACGATTGAAAAGCGAAGAACGTTGATGCGCGAATACGCGCGAAAATCGTACCATTTGAAAATTGGGCGGTTGTGCGGCATTTGCTCCGCTGTTTCTTACCTTTCAGACGGTGTAGAATGCAGTTTGTGGACCGAAAACGACACCGGTGGCTGGAATGGCAGGCGATGCGAGGTTTTTCCTCCTCGGATGCTGTCGTGGTGGCCGACGAACGCATCTACATGGCGCACCGAGCGCAGCATACGTTCAAAACGTCCGTTCGCCCGCCATCTTTGCAACCGTCCAGTCGAATTCGCGCTCCTAAAAACCCGATATGCAGGAAATGGTAGCGGTTCGTCACCGCTACCGCTACTAAAACCAAAGTACAATAAATACCAAAATGCAGGCCACGTCGATACCAATCCACCCCAATCCAGGTATCAACAGAGGGTGTGGCCAGACACCTGTGTTCCTGGTTGGCTGTTTGAACTATCACGTGATTATGGACGCCGCCTTGCAGAGAGATAGATCATTTTTTATGGAAAGCCGTTCACCTCAAAACCTTTGCTCAAAACGGGCAGACAATCCATATCCGATTTTAAAATGGTTACAAGATTGATGCGAATGGCGTTCCATACAGTACGAACCAATCAGCGAAAAGGCTTCGCCATAAATCTGTATATGAGGAACCCGTCTGACGTCACTCACGCCTCATAGTTATCGTATGACGTCACCGGCGGGCTAATTAACGCTTCTTTCCATGTTGGGGTTCAACATTTACCAGTCTGGAGTTGTTACTAGTAAATAATTAATAAATTGTCGCCATATTGACCACCAACATGAAAATATCCAGGAAAATAATGGAATTTGAAAATATAGTCATGCAAATAATTTACAATTATACCAGACTTTTTTTAATTGGTCATGCAATCTTGTGTAAAATGGCCATTGAAATCCTGGAAAAGTCATGGGAGTTTATATTTTTAATGGGAGACGATCCCTATTACATTGTTTTTCTTGGAAAAATATGTTGCATATTCACATTATATTGGAAATACTATGTGCATTAATTTCTAACATTTATAGGGGCTGTCCATAAATTATGCATAATAAAAACACAAAACGTAAGATGATGTGTATTTATTCCGAGTCAACGTCCCACCCATGAGCATCCTGAAAATTACAAGTACATAATGTAAAACACATATAGTTTGACCCTAAATACAAATAAATTAAAACATAGTGATATTATTTCTCGTATTGATACCTGTTCATTTATCTGGACGTGAAACTTTGCACTCTGCGAAGAATCTTGCCCATCGTCCGCGACCACTTTTGAGCTCTCGAACGTGATGACCGGTTCCATACTTGCAAAAATGTCATCCTCCTTGTCTGCAATCTTTTGAAATTCCACAGACTTCACATCAAACTCTGTTCCCAGACCCAATCCTGTTGCAGAATCCTTCTTCCTCCATTCCTTCTGGTTTGGTTTATTCAGCGTGGGACTCGGCGCGGCAACTTCGGTCACTTTCTCCTCCGCTTTTCCTTCGCGTTGCCGGGTATTTACATAAAGTCCTTCCCAATCTGACCATTCCTCTTCATCTTCTGCGAAATGCCTCACTGTTGCTGTTGTTGCTTCACCGCCATCCGGTGAACTCCTCTCTTGCAACAGCGCGTTGGGATCATCGCCGGGTGCTAGCGTGCATCTTTGCGCGGGTAGTTTAGTCTTGCCGGGTTGCGCAGGAGGATGGCAAACCCTGTAAAGACACCACCAATGTAACATTTATAACGTTTAACAGATGACCAGACTTTCCAGATACTCATTATAGATGCGCTCACCTTTTGGGACGCGTGTCCATCTTGGCGCTGTTTGAAACGCAAGGAACAGATTCCTGCCGTAAAATTACGCAAAACTAAATTAATTTCATCATGTTACTTCACCATAATCTAATCAAATACGAAACAGACTTTTGGGTTCCCCTCGAAAAAATGTTTATTCCTTTCTCCTCCGATGACCGTCTCGCCACCGACCAACCGCACCATGACCGCCAGCGCGTCCAGACTGTTCGCGACCAGGGTGTCATTTTTATCCTTTAATCCCAGCAACACCTGCATACATATATATTTAAAATAAGGCAAAAATTTTGAGAACACACAGTATATATTATGATGGTGACGTAGATAAATTATAAGTTGACCTGCGGCAGGATGCTTTTGGTTAACGTGTCCTTCGGAATGATATCGGCGAAGTATTTAAAATGATCTAAAAGCACCAGTCTTATGCTGGTATCGTGCACTTCAAATATGGCACATATTCTGGGTACAACGTGTTCAGAGAATGTTGGGACCGTGAAGAGTGCCGGTAGGTGATTCTCACGCTTCGGTCGAAGGATCCACGGAAGAAAGGTTTCCACGCAAGGATCTACTAAAACGACCCTTGCTAGGAAGTAATCCAGCAACTGTGTTGCAATTAATTCTTCTGGTAGCAACAATAACCTTTCGCCAACACCCCTGTGAAACAAAGTAACTACGTATTAACACTCTTGGTAATAATAATAATTGATTTCTGTGTTCCTCTTCTAATTTGCTTGGAACAAAATAATAATTAAGCATGATATTTTTGAAAATTGTACTGTAAATATATACTGGAATTTTGAAATGAAAGTTTAGTAGACACCCTGTAATAACGATTCTGTTCTTTTACATACTAACCGAAAGAATTCTCTCTTTTCATCGCTCGACTTCAAAGTAATGTTCTTCACGTCTGTAAGAATGTCTATAAAGTCATTTCTATTTGGAAACAACATACATAAAAGTAGCCATTACTTCTAAAACAACTATAAGAAGAATATCACAAAAGGTGGTATATATACAATACCTGAAAAAAGCATCGGTTAGTAAAGCGGCAGCCGAAGGCCTTTTTAACGTATCGGTGCACAGAAGTTCCTCGTCTATCCTTCGAAGGAAGTCCTTAGCTCCAGGGAAATCACACATACCTTCGACTTGTAACATAATTGACTTTGCAGTTACTCCAAATGAGTAAATGTCCCTTTGAGACCCAAGACCTGCTTGGACACCTTCGTCGCTGTTCTGCGTATTACGAATAATATCAGTGATGCTTACAAATAAAATGAAATTCACAATTATTATAAACCTCCTCGGGTGAAATGATGGACTTATTCCTATGAGGTTTGGTCTTCTTGAGGAATTCAGAAGTGCATTCGGAATGTTTGTGGAGAAACTCCATGCCGAACAACTTCCACGTGCCGTTCGAAGACACGGTGATTGCATCCAAATCCAAGTTATTGTGACATGCACCGTACTGTATAAAGAAAAGTAAATTCAGTGAATATAGTAGTACAACATATAATAACATTGTCATGATTAAAAAATAGAAATTTAAATTCAAATAAACATAACTATACTCCATACATATATAAAGTTCTCTTATCAATTTTTGGATATGTTAACCTTGTAATGGTAAACCTTGACCATTTTAATCGAAATGGCAAAACAAATAAACACCCAAATGCAATGTTTCATTGATAACATATCTCCTATCTTCATTTCATCTGCAAACCAAAAAGTCTCACTTCATTTATTCAACTCTGTTCAAAGATTAAAGAACAATTTCTCATTTTGAAAACATAGTTCTTGGACTAAATAAACATATAGCTATATAATAAAAGTCCTTTCAGTTCAAATTAAACCTGAAATACATCAATTTCTCCATCATAGTAATTCCTTCGCAACTTTCTTGCAAATGTCTAACTTGCGTGCAACTTTCAACACTAATCACCCATTCGAAAGTTGCGCGAGACCTGTTGCTCCGCAAGAAAGTTGCACAGGATGAAATTTCGCATTAAAATCAGTGTTTAAACGCTTGATCTATAACAAAATATCAATAATACCGTGTCGTGTAAGAAAGCCAATGCATTTAAAATGTTGTGTAGTCCTGCACAAACAGCGAACGGTGATATTTCATTTTTTAGCACGGTTTTTAAAGGAGAAACTTCTTCGGTGACGATATAAAATCGATCGTTTGTTATTCCACTTCCTATGTATTTCACGATGGCCGGATGCCTCAACACTTTTAAATTCTGTAAAAGGTTAACACAAATTAAGAACGAACGATATGAGCGGTGTAAACGCTTAGAAAACCTTTTTAAAATACAGACCTGGGAGGCGCCATTGTGTAGGCCTATGTCATCGCTGCTGTCAACATTTTCAGTTAAACAGGTTAAACTTTGAAAAAGGGAAATACGAGAGGTGATACGACTAGAACATTCAGCAGAATAACACGTCCACCAATTGAGTTTCACTCCTGCATTGCTGTCAATTATCTTCACATGCTGCAAAACGCTGTTTTCGGCCCCCATAACCATTACGTTTCCCTTCGATATTTTAGGCTTATTCTGCTCAAGTTGTGCAGCTGACGAGTTTGCAACTACAATTATGATGTGCTGCCACCTAGCGGAAAAGTGTCCAACCCATTTTTGAGACGTGCTGCCATCTAGCAGAAAAGCGCACAACCCTTTACAACACTACTACACAAATGAGAGAAAATGTAAAACCCTTTTCTAATAAGCCCTAGAGTGTATGAAATAAACATACATACTCTACTTTTCGAAAATGAATACCCGAATTTAAAACAAAAACGCCCAAGGACCAATCACAAGCTTCCACTACTTTAACCACGCCCACATCACACCATTCAAATCGATTCAAATGCAAATAAGCACTTTTATTTTCAGAAAAAAAGACATCCAAGTGCAAAAATAACGCACTTAGAATGCTTTTAATGATGCTATTGCATCTATGATTTTATCCAATTCCCCTTTTGTTTGGTCAACCTGGAAAGTTTTAAATAAAATGTGATTATAACCTGTTATATGTGAAAAAAAGGGAAAATTAATGTCAAAAAAATCCAGTAATTATACTCACTTTTTCTGAATTTGAATTCCTGATTTCAAGAGGAACTTTTAATTCATAATCAGCAACTTGCATTGATGCTTCTAGCTTCTGCAATTGACCCGACAGAAGTTCTCGCTTCTTGTCGAGTTTCTCCAATTCTTTAACGGGATCGATTAAACCCTGCGAAACAAGATATTATCAATCAGCATCAATAAAATGTATAGATATTAATAATTATTGACATAAATAAATATATAACCTTCAACAGAACGTGAACTTCGCATTTATCCGTCACGGGAAAAATCGCGCAACCGCTTGGAATCTCTTCGTTTTGCGCGGCAGACGTATCGACAAATGTCACATTGCTACTTGAAGAAAGTATCTTAATTGCTTCTTTAAATGGAATGATTTCCTTCTTGGTATCTTCCGAGCATTTAAGGTATACTGGAAAGAAATCAGTAATATTTTACAACGCTGGACATAATTTTAAAAATCCTTCAAATTCACCGCAGTAAAAAATTACACTTTAAAATTAAACCTATTTGTTCACACAAATTTAAAACAAATATTATATCGTTCCCTATTATATTAGTGACAGTGTCACTTTTCTTACGTTCAGTCTTTGATTTTGCTTGAAGGTTATATTCCGATCGGCGCGAACGAATGGCATGGATAATCTGCTGCGCAAACTCAAACCTTTCCTCTAGTTCTTTGTCTCGCCAAGGAACCTTAAAATGACAAACACTATTAGAAATTTTCCAATAGCTACTTACTGATAGTTACATCACTTACATCGGTTGCTTCCGGGTACGGCGCAACGCAGATACTCGGCGGATCGGAAGATGTCCTTCGCGGTAACCGCTGGTAAAGTTCTTCCGATATGAAGGGCATGAAAGGGCTAATAAGCCTCAGTGCCACATCAAGACAAGTGTAAAGCACTTCAGAAGAAGTCAACACACTGCTCTTGTCACCGGATTGAAATACTGGCTTTACATATTCCTATTTAAAAAATAAAAATTATAAATACACAGCAATTCAGTGTATATATACATTTATTCGTATAGTTTAATAGAGGTTAAACTAACCAAGTATACATCACAGAATTCATATAACCAAAAGCTGTGGCAAGCTGTTGTGACAGTTGGAAACTCGTAACTTTCAAACCCAGAGTTGCATAGCTGAATGGCATTACTTAATCTGCTCAAAATCCACTTGTCCGTGTCTCCTGCATTCTTAGGATTCTAAGGATGATAACCTGCATTACATATTGAGGTTTATTTCTTATTATTTTAACCGCATCCTTACAGACAAAATGGATTTTGGGCAACTTGAAGGTTTGAAACCATCTCCGATGCAAGTCAGCGCGAACTTTGTCGCGTTCCAAATCTTGTTGCAGAAGAATCTGTATCCTTGAACACGCAACACGTCTAAGTTGATGTCCCGACCTTAAAACAGACCACAGTTACGATGGGATAAAACATATCTGATAGTTAATAATAATATTACCTTGGACCATATACGAGAAGAGAGCAAATCGGACCGCGTCGGTTCCGCACTCGGGCAAACCGTTCGGGTAATCTGCTTTCTGACCGGCTTTTGCAACTTCGACTTCAGATGGATCCAAGTTACCACCAATCAACATACTATGAAGACCCTGTTTGTATAAAACCAAAGCAATGCATTTACATTGGTGGAAAAGGTATACACCCCAAAAACAAACACCACTTCGGTCACTGGTCTGTAATCCACTCCTTCTAAAATTTAGATAGCCCAAACTAAACAATTTAACCTGCCCAATTAAGTGGGTGGAAAGCAATAATGACACCTTTGTGACCTAATGGAGGAACCACTGGTGGTATTACCAAAAGTGACCCCAATTGTTTAGTGCATTTGGCATTTATAGGTGCAATTAACACATCATTTCATGGGACAAATCATGCATTTGAAGGGGAAACTGTTGTACCTCTAGGGAAATACCATTGATGACATCCACAGGATCGATGACGTTGCCCAGGGACTTGCTCATCTTCCTGCCGTGAGCATCGCGGATGATCGGATGCAAGAAAACCTACGTACATTTACGTAAATCCACCGTTTAGATGAAACAGTTCTATAAATTACAGTAACAAATTATATGTTACCTCTGCAAATGGTAGCTTCCCCATTAGCTTCTGGCCAAAGAATACCATTCTTGCCACCCAGAAGAAAAGGATATCGTAACCAGTTTCCAGAAGCGAGCCCGGGTAAAAAGTCTTCAAATCTTGTGTCTGAAATTTTCCAATTGTGTTGGTGGGAATGTGTTTGCTGATTATGTGGCTCTTGACAGACAATGAGGATGTACCTGATCGGGCCATCCAAAAATAGAGAAAGGGAAGAGACCAGAAGAGAACCATGTGTCGAGGACATCTTCATCTTGACGCAAGCTGATCTTGTCGATTGCCACATTGAAGCGAAGGGCTGCTTTTTCCAAAGCTTCTTTCATTGTTCTCCCACTTACCCAAAACTTCTCATCAGATTCCTAATAAAGCACAAATACCATCAGGCACAATTCCTCTTTGTATCCCAGTGTGTGTAGTCAATGCACTACAAACCGAGCCTTGAGAAATGCTATTATCATTCACGGTAACGAAATACGCTGGAATCCTGTGACCCCACCACAGCTGCCTCGATATGCACCAATCTCTGAAATCAATTTCCAAGTTTTACATTCAAAACTGTCCAATGCAAAGCGATGTAAAGTACAAAAATCAACTGTATTTCCAACCTTATGTTTTCCATCCAATGGTTCCAAGTCTTTACGTGGAATTCAGGAATGATCTTCAATTCTCCATTCGCAACAGCCTAAAACCAAGAAGCTTTCATACCCATACCATTTGATTCATACTTTATAGTAATTACTGCTATTGCATCCTGGGCCATCTGTTTGCAATCCATGAACCATTGCGGCTTTATCAGCGGTTCTACGATATCGCTGGACCGACTGCGGGAGTTAATGGAAAACAGGAAAATGAAGTAATATTGAAGGATAACAAACTACAAATGAAAGGGTAAACAAACCTGCATACAGGTACAACCATTGGATTATCCTTGGTATCAACATACAGATCTTTATCCTTCAACGCTTGGAGTACCGCGGTCCTCGCGTCAAACCGTTTCATTCCCTTAAAAAGATTAATACTTAGCAATATATACTTAAACATTGTTAACAATATAGTAACATTACAGTGAATTGTCCACAATCTCCCACAATTAAACCATCGCTGTCCATGATAGTTATGAAGGGTAAGTTGTGTCGCTTGCCGACGTCGTAGTCGTTGTGATCGTGGGCCGGTGTTATTTTAACTGCCCCTGTGCCGAAACTCATATCCACAAAGTCATCGTACACTACAGGCATCCTGCGATTGCAGAAAGGATGCAGGACAAACTTCCCCTTCAGGTGTTTGTACCGGTCATCTAACGGATGGACCGCGACGGCGCAATCCCCGAGCATCGTCTCAACGCGAGTAGTGGATACCACTATCTTTTCATCTGTTGATTCAAAATAAATCAGAAAACAAAACCCATAATATACATTTACACTATATATTTAACCTGAATCCTCTACAGGATAAGCGAAGGACACCAGCACTCCGAACTCAATTTTATCAGCATATCCAGGAACACGTAACAATGTTCTTCCCGTCAATTCAATCTTGTCAACCTATTTGTAGAAATAAGTAAAGTAACACAATTTAACAGATTTACATTTATTTCCACCATTACTGTTATGTATGCATCAAAGCAACATTTTTGCCAGTTTCCGCAAGTTTCTTGCACGCAACATATTGCAGCGCAACATTTCAATACGCTACATATAGGAAACCTTGCATGCAATAGCCGTTGCCGCAATAAAGTTGCGAAAGTCAATTCCAGGAAATTTTCACTTGTAATTTACAAAATTCTTCCTTAATTCGTTTCTAAAAGTAAAAACCACTATTTCACCATGTAGTCTGGCTGGTACCTGACGAAATTACTAGTTTTCTAAAATAACCCTGCTTATAATTATTCAAAAATAAATTAACAATTGAAATGTGAAAATTTGAGGAGACTCGACTTTCGCAACTTTATTGCGGCAGCAGGTACTACACGCAAGTTTTCCTATATGTAGACCATTAAAATGTTGCACCGCAATTCTTTGCGAGCAAGAAACTTGCAAAATCGTCTTTAAGCCTTTAGGAGAACCACTTATTCCAACTCCAAATGCTAAATGGTAAAAGATACCTCTATGTCTGAGATGGCAGACTTTAAAGTGCACGACCAGTTAATAAGTCTGGTACTGCGGTAGATGATCCCTTCGTCGTGAAGTCTTACGAAGGCTTCCGTAACAGCGCGGCACATTTTCTACAAGAATCACTATTATAAATATATTACCCAGCTGATTTTAAACATGTTGTTACATTATATTACAGGGTCCATCGTAAAGCAAGCACGGTCCCAATCCACCGATGCACCCATCAGCCGTAACTGATGATAAATCCGGTCTCCTTTCCTGAAAATACCACAAATTTATTGACAATTCTTGGTTAAACTCTACTTAAACCTGATGTATTACTCTGTTTTCCACTTCCAGATTTCATCTATGAACTTTTCACGTCCTAAATCGTGCCGGGTCAATTTCTTCTCTCGCCACAAGGTCTTCTCGACAACTATCTGCGTCGCGATGCCCGCGTGGTCCGCGCCAGGGTTCCATAAAGCAGTACGGCCTTTCATCCTGTGCCTTAATATCAAGGAGACACACAATTGATTTCTGATATGTAAATGCAAACTGAAGTGGGGAAGATGTTACCATCTAGTGACTGCATCTTGGATGGATGAAGCCAGCGCGTGGCCAAGATGAAGACTTCCGGTGACATTAGGTGGAGGAATGACTACGGTGAACACACCTTTTGGGTTTGTTTCAAGCAGATTTCTCTACAATGTAAATGAAATACCGTTTGGTTTAATAATATTAATTCCAGTTTAAACTGAAGATCTAAAATTGTTGGAATGAATTAAATTATGTCAACGTACTCCGTACTCAGGTTTGAAAAATCCAGATTTTTCCCACCAAGAATACCAGGCTGCTTCCACATATTTAGGACTGTATGAATCAGGCAGAGGACATTTCACATCTAATAGCACAAAATTATAATAAAATTAATTGCCAAATTTTTAATATTTCAAAGTACAAAATTCACCTTTCTTTTCACCCGGTGGAGTGGGAATCTCATACAATATCGTCACCTTA
Organism: Glomeris marginata; assembly: GCA_034696005.1. NCBI lineage: Eukaryota > Metazoa > Arthropoda > Diplopoda > Glomerida > Glomeridae > Glomeris > Glomeris marginata. The sequence goes on along the minus strand of JAQFZQ010000361.1, from coordinate 11,205 downwards.
GCTTTCTCTTCTTTTACCTTTTTCTATATAATAAATAAGAAGGTGACACAAATAATTGAGGAATTAAAAACCCATTATATTTTGAATTTTTACATCTCCTTTCGGCTGCGGCTTCTGAGCGATTTTCTCCTGCTTCTGTTTAAATTTCTCCATCTTTTCTTTCTTCTTCGCTTCCTTTTCAAGTTGCTTAGCGCTCTTTTCTCCTACTTGCTCTTCCATTTTGCTTCTGAAATCCAAGCTGAAATCACTGAAATAATGGTGTAATCGAAGCAACGTGTTACACCGGACTGAATTTGAAAAGACCTAGTAAGCCGGGTCACCGTGAGAGGGCGCCACGTGTCAAAAATCAGCCCGACGACCGAAGCGCCACTCGCGACCTAAACAAAAAACAATAGGCCTATGGCCTTGCCATCAATGAGCTGTATACTTTGTTGCAATGGTTATCCGACGTACGCTACTCTCTAAACAGGGTGCCAACAGTACGATTCTCAGACGGAACTTTAACTCGAACAACCAGATGGGACCCTGATTAGAGAGTAGCTTACGTCATAATCTAAACTCCACCAGATTGGTTAGCCGCGCAATGTGGGCAGACACTTGTAAACCACGCCCATCTTCCACCATAACAAACGAGATCCAGCCAGAAATATCATGGTGTCCTTCATTGGACACAGAACGCACAAAATAAATTAGATAAAGCATTTAGTATTGGAAAACTTTTATTGAACATCTAGTACAAAATATTGTAATTAAAACTTGTAAATTAATGGCATCATCTTCAATCCAGCGAACACCTACAACAAAGAAAATACCATTATAAAACCTGGACAATTTATTCCTAAAATAAATATTCCTGAATTAAAATCAGACACAAATTCCCACAGGAAGTTTTAATCAATGAACATCATTTGTCCCTACGTATACTCATCATGTAAAACATTTGAAAAGATCACAACAAAAAAATTGGAAATTACCATTATTAGTTGATATTACTTCTTCCTCCATCAATTTTCAGCTGGAAATCAATGGACCTGTTGCAAAATTTCGATTTTTTACAATACTGTCTTTGAATTTTTCCACTCTTTTAATACATCAATAATTCAGTATTGTGCAAAATTATTTTCATGTATTTTCAAAGAGATTCCCACATGGTTATCATCATCACAAGTAGTTCATTGTTGAATTTTCAACAGTTCTTACCGAAGACAGTAGCAGTCCTGCAATAAATAAGTTTAACTATTAAATTCAGCCCTGGAAAAATATCGTTTTATAAAATGTTAAATTAATATCAGATAGAGCTAATACAATGAGATTTCTCAACAAAATTGATTTTCTGTTAAATATCATACACATCACGTTAAAATAAATAATCACCAGTAATATGGTCATCAACTTGCCTTTTATAATCCATCACAGATCCACCTGAAATTAGAAGATATCTTTATTAATTATAACTGAATGTTACAAACTTCATAAGAACTTTACACACATGCATCAGATTTTAATGTTAAGTATCAATCATTAATGATCATGAGTAGCAAATACTCAATATATAGTCATCAAATAATTTTAAACATCTGAAAGATTGAACCAAAATTAATTACACACCAGTTTCGGTTGTCGATCAACAGCAAATCATTTCCCTGTAAAAATAAAACAATTTTAGTCAAAATCTTAAATAGACTATAATATTCAAACTAATTTATATTTCAGATAGGGGCAAAAGACTAAAATTGCTATTTCAACATCATTATCTGTTGAACTATGTTATCATCACATTTTATTTATTCATTATAAGGCAGAAAAATAAGTTTTATAATTACCTGCTGCATTCACATTGTAGTCCAAATACAGAAATAACTGAAATGAAAACGTTCAATTATTTATCTTTCTTAGTGGAAAACTATTATTTTTACTGTAAATGGTTATAATCAGAATGAATTTTCTTTTATTAACTTCAAGGTTATCATTCAGATATCCGCATCGTTATTCATCATTATTACAAAAACCATGGCATAAACTATAAAATTAACAATAATTACCCAGTTATCAGCTTAAACCATCAGCCATTGTTTCCCAATTCAGCAAACTGCAATCTGTAAAAATATAAATACAATTAAAGTTTTCATAATAGGATAACAATTGTTCATATGCACAATAAATTCGCTTTAATCAGTGACTTGGGTACCAACTATTTCTACAACAAAATTCAGGAAATTGTCTTTTTGCATCACTAAACAATAATTATAAAACGTAGATTTGATATAATTCTCCAAACCTTTCAATGGCAGTTGCGATTTCTCCATCGCTTCCATTTCAAACCACCCAACGGGAAATCTGGTGAATAAAAGATTAAACGTTAAAATGAAGTCAAATGTAAGGAAAACAAGAAATACAATGCAAATTAAGTCGTGCGACGTCTCAGAGATCTTGGTGATAATATAAATGTCGTCATAAAACCTCAGACATGCTAGAATCTCATCATCTCGTGTCGCCATGACGTTCAATACAATCCGTCGAAAATCGTTACAAAAATCACCCATCCATGCATATTAATACCCAAAAGTGAAACAAGAACGATTGCAAATACTAAATATCTCAATAGTTTTAGAATTTGCGCGATGTAAACAAAATACGCACTTACCAAAGGAAATAAACAACGGTGCGACAGAAAAGACGGTGAACATTGAGACCAGACGGGGGGAAAACAGAAAGAAAAATTCGAATGCGACTCCTTTTATACCTTGCAGAAACCACGCCTTCTTCACGCATGGAACCAATCGTGCGAAGGCGATGCGCGTCCCCTGGTGACCGTTTGCCGCGACGTATATTTCTCCATGTTCAAATCGTAAATAACTCGATGATTATTAGCGTTATTTTGATGCCGGTTATAAAAATCACTACGAAATGCTTCAATAAATAGATTTATAAGCACAGTTGCTAAATATACACTAATATTTTTGCTATGAGCACGTTGAAAATAGCATTTTAGGAGTTTTTGCGCCCGATGCGCCACCTACCCACCAGGTGGGTCTTCAAATATCAGTCTTTACAAAATCACTTTCCTGCATCACTCTCAACATTAATGAATTTTTATTTCCAAAGAATAACGAAAAATATAACCGATTCTGCATTACTTTATGCTTGCAGTGATTCCGTTTCTCTCCAATATTATTTTTGATTTTTTTCCAAATATTCAAAACCAATTGTATAATAACATTTTGCAGCCACATATTCAGGCACAATATTCCAAGTCCATTTATTCGAGAAAATGTATGTTTACAATCAAGCATCTTTTTGAACCAACTCCTTGGCTTTTGCCTTTTCCAGTTTCGCCACTCTGGCCCTTGATTTCGAACCCAGAAGTCCACCTCCCCAGTGACGCCGCAACTGAAACCGCAATAACAAAATTTCAAAACCTTTCCTTCCATCAAGTATCTACCGTAAACCCATATCAATCTTCTTGCCTCATCGTATCTCTCATTGAAGTTATTCTTCACCGTCTCCGTCAACTTGGCCAGCGTAGCTTTGTCCTCTCTGTAATAACAGAATCCCATTTTATAAAACACCGATCTAACTGGGAACGCAGCGATGGTCAACTTGAAAGCTCTCGGTCAGTGTTAAAAAGCTCAAATTATATCCATCACGGTCATATCCGAATCGATAAGTTGTCATCACGAGAGCCGTACAGCGGAAAGGTACAATTGTGGCCAAAAGTATTGTCGCTTATCGTGTGCTGCAGGAAGGATACTTACGGGTTGATGGTGCTGAGCGCGAGGGACGTGCAAGTCTTCCTTCGCACCACGCGGCCCAATCTCGCTTTGCTCTTGATGATGCAGTACGGCACTCCCATCTTACGGCAAAGCGCCGGCAGGAAGACCACGAGCTGCGAGAACAGTCGAAGGTCATGATGAAGAGTCAGCAGATACCGGTGTCCCCGTATTTACCATATTATACCTCGATCGGATCCACGTCGTGCGCGATGACAACCAGCTGCGCTTTCTTCTGCTCGATGAGAGTGGTGACCGTGTTGCATCCGTGACGGACTATGGGACGTCTCTTGGTGGGCACGTCCTCCTTGGTCTTCACCTTGTTGGCAGCACGTCTCACCAACCGCTTCTTCTTGTCCTGCTTCGATTCCGGCCGGTACTTGTTCAGGAAGCGCAGCACGGCTGAAGCTACGGTGGTTCACGTAAAACCATCCAACGTATTAAACCGAACAAATTGAAAAGGTCATGACCTTAGTTTGGCACGGTATATCCGCCAAATTAAAGTCGAAAGCAAATCCAAATCTCATAAAGTAGTGTCCACTTTTAATAACAAAAGTGCATTTGACTATAGTAGTTCCGGGCCGTAGGTAGGTAAAAAAAATGAGGCTCAAGTAGCGAATCATAGCGCAGGGTTCTTTGGTTCTGACAAGGCCACGCCCTACTTGAGCCTTTTTTTTTACCTACCTACAGCCCGGAACTACTATAGTTGAAGACATCTCATATTTCCACACACATTAAAGGTGAACTGACAGGGCGGGAAAAGTGGACTTTGGTCAATGCCTCGAATGCCGTTTTTGGCCAATCATTGACAGACTGATTGGCGGGTAGTCCAAATTTACCAAATGGCAGGGTTGGTCAATCAGCAACCCATTATTCATCCCAATAGGACAGAATATATGGTTTACCAGTTTGTTTGTCAGCGGAGTGTCTGAATTGGTTGATTGGTGGTGGCACTCGAAGCCGTTGGATGAGGATTGCCTTCTGACGTTGCAAACGAATGTACTTGGGCCATCTGACAAAGCGGCTCAAATCTCGTTTCGGTTGGATGTCTTGTCCTGGAAACAAAATCCTATTGGTTAGAATCTGGACATTGAGGTGATATTCAGGTTAAGAAAAGAGACAGTTTGCTCAGTTATAATGTGTCGACATTGTATTTTCCTATGAAGAAATTTACTAAACATCATGGCAAAATTATGATATAAGGTTTTGCATCATACAATACATTTTCATGGTGTTTTGTACCAGGCAAGGTGTGACTTTACTCAATGAACATTATCGATTAAGATGACTACAACATTTAAGCAATATTGTCCCAAAGTACAGGAAATTTTCACAAGAATACATATCTGTAAAGTAGTGACATACATATTAAACTTTAGGTATATTACAGCTTTTGATGCAAGACCTTTCCAAAACTTCATTCACATGTTACTCGATTTCAAATGCCGATTTTTACCAATTCCGAAATTTCTTGGTCGCTTTTCAAAAAGGGGATTTGCCAATCTTGGTAACTTCTTCTTTTTCTTCTGTACCACCTTTCCACCTTTAGAAGATTGGACTGCAATCGCCGGAACAGGTGCCGGGATCTTCCTCTTCGAAACCGTGAGTTTCGCCTGTAAAAACCATGGTAAAAACACGCCATTATCGTCATCCGAAAGCAAGCAAACACACAGCAATCCGATCGGAAATTACCTTCTTCGAAGGCCCTTTTTTCGGAGCCATTGCAGTAATTCAACTTTGTTATTGCAGTATAAATGTAACTTCACCTAAATACAACGACGATGGCTAAGAAACACGGCAGATTTTAATGGATTACGACGACATACCCGGCGCCGTCAACCATCAAAAACGTGGCCGCAGCCGGAAGAGGATGCGTATCGATAACAGTCATATCGATACTAATCCGTGTATCGATAACATACAGTGCTGCCACCTAGCAATCCGTTACTAAACAAATTTGAAGACTGCGCAGTGCGCTGTCGTAAAATACGCATACATTTTATATTTAGCTAAAAATTACGTGATTTTACGTTACTTACAATTTTTGTTTCAACCTTGGCTTCAAATAATATTATTGAATTAATGAAATCCGCAAATTACATATTATAAAGCAAAATCTTCATAGGGCCAATGTGTGTCCGTGTGGCCTAATGGATAAGGCGTCTGACTTCGAATCAGAAGATTGCAGGTTCGAGTCCTGTCTCGGACGACATAACCTTTTTATTTTTTACCCACATATTTCTGGTCAGTAGGTTACGGATTACAAATTTTAAAATTCGTTTTGAATCTGTTACTTTTTTTACGCATTCACTGAATATAATCGTTGTCAAAAGAGACAAACGCAGAAAGTAACGAGAATTAGTCGGTGCACTTTTGGTTAGATGGCAGCACTGTCATATTTTCTAGTCGTGGGCTCTGATTCTGCCGTCATACGACATGACTAACCAATAGCAGACATGGCAAATACGTACCGCTGCAATGATATCAACGTATGACGTCATAACCAGAACGTCAAAGCGGCATTGAAAACGATTGGTCAGAATAGATGGGCGATTGTGAAATAAAACTTGGAGCGGTGTTTAGGAAGAGAAAAGATGTCGCAGCAAAGATCGCTTCCGCAAAACAAAGAAGCCTTGCTGAAATCGTATAATAAACGTTTAAAGGATGACGTGAAGTCCATGTTGGACAATTTTACGGAAATTTTGAAATTGGCAAGAGTGGAAGAAGAAACTCAAGTTAGCAGAATAACACAGGGTGAACAGGACCAATATGAAATGAACGTTCGTGCAGCTAATATTGTGAGCAAAATGAATGGTATTCTAGAATATAAACTTAATGATGAGAAAACTGGTTTTCTGCCAACCAATTCCAGCTTTTGCCTCACTCTGGTCTCCATTTTCCTCACTTTAGCCGCCATATTGTCAGTGGGAGTTGCTTATAATGAAACCTTATATTCCACACTGTATTATAAACATTGATTCTAGGTTATCCATATAAAATAAAATTTAAGTGGCAATATATTGTTTGAAGATTCCCATTGCAAAACTTTAAAAGTTACGGTTCATTTTTTTGGCAGGTGAGAGCCGGTGAAAGCCTCATGAAATTGGTTTCCGACATCAAACAGTATTTAATCCTGAATGACTTCCCATCCGTCAACGAAGCCATCACGCAGAACAGCCAGCTTTACAACTTGGTGCAAGCGCAATGCGATGGAAAGCTGATGGAACTGCGCGACAACATGGCCGCTGACTTGTACGAACTCGAGGAAGAGTACTATTCTTCCACTTACAAACAAGAGTGATGTCCCCTCTACTTTCCTCAAGTTCTCAAGCCAAATCAACTCACCCAAGGAAACCAATTTCACTTTTGTTTGTCACCCGATTAAAAACCAACTTTGCGCCATGTCCTCTGATCACAATGTAACCTCCACTTTAATCTGAAAAAGACTTCATTAGATCATCTCCATGCATAACTTTTACAGCAGCTATTGCAGCAAAAGAATGTACAAATTTAACAAACCTGACAAAACACATTAAAAAAGTAGAGATCTATGTGATGTTTCCAGTGACTTAGCTTTCCATCCATACATATGAAACATGAACACTATTCCAGGTTGTCTACTGGTATTCAAATCCAAAATATCATGACTTTATCAGGATTCTCATGACCATATTAAGCAAAATATCATTACTTATGTGATAAAAAACACCATTTATAAGAACATTTCAATTTTCATAGTTTATGAATACCAGAAATAGAACACTCATAAAAACATTTCCATGAATGAATTAACTGTGTGTACGTTTGCAATCTAGCATACTCATTTGAAAAGTATGTATATTTCTTATTACCAGTATAAAATTTGTTTCATATTAATTTCATTTGCTTAAATATCATCATGACCATGCCAAAAAATAATGGCTTTGTCATAAATTTCATGTCCATTTTCAATAATCATGACTTTATCAGGGTTAAAAGGAATATCAGGTCAATAGACACCCTGTCATAATTTAACCTCTAGTTTCTCGTATTGGTTGGAAAGCTAAATGCAGGGGATTTTTAATGTCGACACGATAATGTAATTGAAACGTGCAGAATGAGGATTGCAAACTATCTATACATCATTATCATTTCGTTTTATCCTCCTTCTTGCGTTTCTTTTCCAGGGTCTTTTGCTTGGCCTAGGTTATGAAACAAAATGTTACTCACCGCGTTGTACGTAAGTTTGACCATGGGTTTGACGTAACAAAATCTTGTACCAACCTTCTCCACCAAAGGTTGCAACTGTTCTTCTCTAGCTAACATTTTTAAAAGCTCCATTATAAGTGGGAGATAATTGTGTTTTCTTCTGATATTCTCAATCTGAACAGTAAAAAATAAAAACTGTATTTTATACACGGACCAACTTGTCGTAAAAATAAACACGTACCTTGTAACGCTTCATTTTATTTTCTTCTTCACACAGTAGACTTTCCAGTCTGCTAATTTCTACCTGCACTTCATTTCCGGTGTTGTTTCCATTCTAAAAATATTTTATGTGCATCATTGTTAGGGGTCTATTAAAGAAACAAATTGAAATCTCACTTCGAGTTGAACCGCGAGTTCGTTGATTTTCCGCTGATAGATCATCTTTCGGTCGGAGACGATAGCCATAAGGTTAAAATGTATTTCTTCGCCACAATACCTGCAAAAAGGATATGTTTAAATGGCAGTGAAGCAAATCCTTTTTACACATTTTCAACAGGAATACCATAAATTTCCTTATAGAATCCCGGGCTTCTATTCAAATTTTGGATTTTCAGACCACGCTTCTATTACAGACAGGAATTTATTTTGCACACAGAATGCCACTAAGATCAATCTGTATATATTTATTACTGTGAATTATCAGCATCAATTGGAAACCCAGCTTCAATAAGGAAATATACGGTAGTTTTATTCAACACAAATATGGCATCTCTTGCGACATTTCTCTCATTTTGGCCACATTTTTAATAAACACTAATCATAAGTGTTTTTTCCTTAGAGGAAATAATGATCAATGATTGAAAGCCTCTTAAGTCAGAATCCACACTAGTCGTACGAAGCAAGAGCACATTGTAACAAGCTACGCTGACCTGTGGTCACGTGCCTTTTAATCAACCATGACCTTACTTATTCACCTTTGTATTCTTTTTTCTATAACAGGTCTGACCAAATCGGTCCAATCTACATCAGCAGCTATGGGACCTTCAAAATGGAAAACCGGTTACTTTATCAACTTGACGAAGAAATATAGCAACAGATGCCTCACCGAGATCCAGCGGTCCATCTTTAAGTCCATCTAGTTCGTAAAGTCTTCCATCTATGGGCATGTATCCAACGAAATGGAAAACATCATCATCTTTTGAAGCAACCTTCGAGTCAAACTCAAAAAGTTGCTGCCTGAAATTAGAAATTAGTTAATTTATGTAAAAATAGAAAAATAAGAACAATAAAAGGGCCTCTTTCTTTGTTCCTTTTTAAAAGTGGTACATACCTTGAAAAACTGTTGTGAACTTGACGGATTATTTCAGAATTGCTTAGACTTAACCCTTTCATCTGCAACCAAAAATTAGGAATTTGGACCTTTAATGAGAAAATGTATAGTTTGGGGTGAAATATTACCGTGGCATCAAAACTCTGACAGAACTCTTTGAAACTGGACAATGTGTCTCCCAGTTCCAAGTCTGAATTTCTGCTGTTCAGAAGAATGCTGAGGATTGCTTGAGTGGCGCAAGCATTGTTGATAACCTAACCGCAATAAATGAAATAAGTTCTTTAAAATCCATCAGATTATTATATTATAAAAATCACAATGGAAATGAAACTTAATTACTTGTTTCACAAAAAAGATCCTGTCCAATCTGTTGTCAACAACTAGAGATCCTGAAGGTTCTTCGCCGGGTGCCCATTTGAACAAAAATATCAAACCGTGGATTGGTCTGTAATATATTAAAAAAACACATTCTTAGATTCTGAAATGCAACTTATTTTTACTTACAAGTTTCTCCACTTTAATCAAGAGTGGATGATGTGCTTTAATTTATTATTTAAAAATGTCATTAATTGGTTATAATAATAAAAATAACTCCACGAATTGCCTTGAGTTTCTTAAAACTTCCTTTCCTTATTTAATATGTAATACTTTTCCAATCCAAGTGAATTTCCATCTTTTTCAGATGCAATTACAAAATTTGACATTAAAATAATTTTACCTAACTCTGTCATCTGTAAAACAAATTCCAAAACATAAAGTGGAAACTTAAAGCTCATTAACTGTCAATCCCACTTGATAAACAATTAATAATAATTAGTTATTAGCACAATATGAATTTAAATACTTGCTTCAGTTTGTCGAAACTTTCTTTGTCCAAACTCCACAATTCTTCAACCTGAACACCTTTAACTCCTGGAAATTAAAAATACAGTTGCTTAACTGCACAATTAATCAATATCTGATAAATTATGGTCAGAAACAATCGCAATTTATAAAACAATTAACGCATATCATCATCATCCATCGACAACAGGAGTGCATTAACCTGTATCACGTTTCATGCAACTTTGTTGCACGAGTGTACAAACGCGTGCAATATTTACTAATAAAGCGTATGACGATGTTGCACGGTCGCAAGGCGTCATGCAACAAACTTGCATAGATGAAAATTTTTCAATAACGCAAGGCTAAATTCGAAGTTGAAACGGAATATTCTTTACCAAATCCTTTTATAAGTTCGGTGAATACCCCAGGATCACTTTCGATGAGGCACCAATCGCCAGCACTCGCCATTCTTTAGACAAAACCTTTTTCACTTGCGGTTTTTCGAAAATGCGCTCCGCAAGTCACTTGATGGCGTTGTAGAGGGAAAAAACCAGTTACAAAGGCGCTTTAGGTAATGGAGTTTCGCTGAGAACGACGAAAGTTACGTTTGCTTCCCACCAGGTGGACTTGAGCCTTTCCATTTGCTACAAGAGCTCTTGAATTATTTGCTTATCACTTTACACCTCGATTGATTACACTACTTGATTACACATTACTCCCAGCAAGCCTAATTACAGCTGCAACTGAAAATAAAATCGCAATTTAGCGATGTTCCACAACTTCAAATTTGAATACTTATATATTGTATCAATATAACAGCCTGCAGATGGCGCTGCGCCGCAAATTCCATAATCGAATCAAATACGCGTTTCCTATTGGAAGTTTGGTGTTTATAATTGTTTAAAGGTGAACTGACAGGGTTTTGTAAGGTACCCTGATAATTGGTTTGTAAGTAGTTATGTGTATCCCTTATACACTAGCGCAACCAGAAATCCATTACAAATTAAAAAAACAAGTTTTACCGAGCAAAGCGTTTCTATGGTTTCTATGGAAAAGGCACTGAGAAAGGTACTGACTTGCGAACAACTGAGC